>JAKOGI010000858.1:0-67500 GCA_029747015.1 Carnegiea gigantea | reverse complement strand
ATTTAAAGAACAGTAGGTAATTCAAAGGGATGAATTAATTCAAATAATAAGAAATGATTCATACATTTTAAGAACAAATCAATGATAACACATTAAATAAATATATCACCTCACACTTCAATTGTTTTCCATTGAATAAATATCAAGTATGTGAGATACTTATTAAACCTACGCGGCTGTGGAAACATAGTACATACCAAGTCAAATATCAACAAAACCTAGCAAACTAATAAATCCCATATTTGAAGTGAAGAAAAGAACAATGACTAAAGGAAAAGCAAAATCACATGGGCATGGTGACTCTTAACACTTCGGCCAGAGCCAAATTCACACAATGACTTCCAGCAAGTTTTTGCTTGAGCTATGACAATGGCTGAGAAGTCTAAAGTGAGTCTGTTTTTTTATTTTCATAAAAGGGGCATATGACCTGGAGAAACGTGAGAGTTCAGAAAACTGATTTCTAAAAAGTGGATATTAATTGTGAGAGTCTAAGAGAGTGTGGGACATGTGAAAGATGGACTTTGGGTAACTGAAGTTGGCAAGAATCCAGGGATAAGGGGAAAGGGGGGGCTTTTTCAAAAGATTTTTAGATGGATAAATTATTTTCTTTTTTGCTGCCTTAATAAACGGCAAAGATGAGACTTGTTTCACTTAAGGAACGGCCCGCAATGCAAAAATTAATTGAAAAATTAAAAATAATACTATTTTTCAGCGAATATTTTACTGTTTAATTACAAAATTTTAATTGAAAATTTAATTGAAATATCAACAAAAGGTTTGGTGGACAATATATTACTGTGTAGTGAATAACTTTGTGGGGATAAAATCTAATTGAAAATTAAAATGGGAATGATAGATTTTTTTGTAAAAAGCAAAAGCTAAGCAAAAATTGCCAAAAAAAGTTATAAAGGCAAAGGTTTTTTTTTGGGTTAAACTATTTAACTTACCTAGTAGTTTAATAACCACAATTTATTCATTAAAACTTCTAGGTGTTTGTATCTAGTCCAAGGCCTGCTTTGAAATCAGTAGACGGGGTAAGATGAATGAGGGACACTCCAAGTTGATCCTTGCTTAGCTGAGCTCTAACTAGGGCAGCCAGATTAACTTCTTCTCTGCATAATTGATTTTAATCATTCAGAACATATCAAGCAGAGCCCCGATTTTGTTGATGATGAGAATGTAATGGCTCCCAAACACAAATTTAAAAGTAGCCAAGTGAACAGGCATAATCATATTACACATAAAATTAGAGAAGAACATATAGGCACTTTGCTACATCTTAGCAACATAACTATAGTCATCCCATTAAGCTTAGCAGTTAGTGTTAGCATGGACAGGTGAAACAATCACACAAGATATAGCCATATGTTTTTATGAACGGGTGAAAATATTTTTATGTATGATCGCTTGACTTTCTCATACGCAATCCCTGCAAATAACTCCAACAGGATGGTATGGCTCCATTTTCAGAAGTATAACCATAACAATTTTTAATTCCAACTCTAATAGGCTAGCTATCTTCCTCTTCTCAGAAGGCATTGCACAAAATATCTAATACAGGAAGTTCTAGGAAAAACTAGAAATACTGAGCAAATGCATAATGACCCATTCTAATCAACAAATTCCATAGATTGGCAATAGATGCTTTGCATGAAAGGTAGTAGGAATGCTCACCAAAATTCAGCCATTTCACTTGCTGGAATCTGACAACGATTCATAAAATGTTCTCAACGGCTCTATCTGTTAGCAATAACAATGCAGGCAGAAAGATATGTGCTTCGTATCTCTTCAGAAGGGTCATATTTATGCCCTGGCAAACTAAAAATCGTCTTTTCCCTTTTCTTCTTCTCAATTGAAGTTGTTGTGGTTGTTTGCTCTTTGTCGTTCACAATTAAAGAATAGCAGAACAATCAACTTGAAAGTAACGAGTGTAGAAAGCGAACTGTAATTTTGGCCCATTCATTGTAAGTTTGCCAAAATTACTGAGGACTACAGAGGTGCAGTGTTGACGTTAGAGCTTCTTGATCAACTAACTGATACAATTATAGTAATTTACTTGATCGGCAAATAATTTTGACCATTGCTGAATTACAGAACCCAGACGGAACTTGATATTGAAACCAAAAAACAAAAAAAAAAGAGGAAAAAAACCCACATCTAGAGATACCCAATTGATAAATCAGTTCTTGGCAATTGAATGTGCATGTTATGCCTATTTTTACATCTATGCATATACACCCAAAGAAATGAAACCCCAAATAAGCTCCCAACTATGAATTTTCCTAGATTGACTCATGATCCATTAGTGTAACGACAAATTTGCAAAAATAAGAAATCCAACTACAGCAACTCACCATTCACCATTCACCAGAAACAAAAATTATCAGAGTTCTTGGCAGAGAATACGGCGCTATTTGCTTCACTTTCAATGGTGACAGGCTATCTAGTGCCAGAACTCCTAACAACCTCCGAATGAAGAATGGAGATGTTATAGTCACTTGGGTAGATAAGACCGGCGGTAGCTACAGACCTTCTCTGTACCCCTCATTAGCAGATCTAGTGTGTTCTACCATCGATCTGGAAATCACCAAGACATTGAACTCCATAATAGAAGATGGAAAACCCACAAAAGGGATGAACAACTAATAACAGAAACCCAGAAATCAGCTTCATCACTGAAGGGTATAAAAGAAATAGGGGAAATTGTTGGTTCAAAGCTATTGGGATAGTAATGGCAGTGGTCAGTTTCATGGTGCAAGCCACGGGAAGGCAAGAAATGGAGAAACAGAAGGGGAGACAGAGAGAGAGAGAGAGAAGACAGCTCTGGTAATTTTGGGCAGGCCCAGCTATGAGGAGAGATGGGGGGAGGGGGGCGGGAAGAGAGAGAGAAGATAGGGGTCTGAATATTTCTGGGTTGGTGGGTAGTTGTTAGAGTGATTTATTTATTTTTGGCTTAGGTGATAAAATAAATCAACGACTGCTATTTATTATCCTGTAAATCAAACAGTTGAAAAGTTTAAATTAATGAGAATTTAGAAAAGGGTAGTTACTAAAATATTATTATTATGTATAGATATAGATTTAAATTTAAATTTAAAATTTAAAAATGTGACAATTAGGCGGGATTGCATCATATGTTTGGAATGAAGAAGGGAAAGTTTTTTAGACACCATCATTCTACTATTTATTATATAAAGATTAAATTTTACTTTTCAGTTTTCACAATAATGCATAAAATGTCTATCCAAGTTAGATAATCATTTGAAAGCATGTGGACAATCTTTTAAGGTGCCTTGCTTTAACGATATTCGTATGAAAATTAATTTAACACCTGTCTCAACATCGACAATTCACGAAAGTCATCTACTACCATAATATAGTTTATCCAACCTGTTTTTGGGCTTCTTTTTTTTTTTTTTTTTTTTGGTGTTAAAGACAATCCGTCTCTTTCATTGGTTTTGCTATATGACACTGTCTTTTTGACATTTTTTTTTTTTTAAGAAAGTAGGCACTTAAAAACAGTGTCTCGTTGCTATGGTGCCCAATGGCGAAATGCAAAGTCAAATATCCACATTTGGATGCTTAGCGGAACAAAAACTGGAACAGAGCCTTCGGATTGGTTTGTTTGGTAGCTATAGCAGCCTAAATCAGTTTAGAACCCAACCAAGTTCACCGTTGAGAATGACAGGGTTTCTGCCTGCCTCTATTCGTGTGTCAATTATGCACTTTGTGGCTGATATTAGGGGGGAGCAAACGGTTAACCGGTCACATGAAGTTTTTGGTTTTATGTGGCGTTATTACGAAGTTATCCTGCAAAGTTCTAAATTGTTTGCAAATTTCTTTGTGGTGTTGGTTACAATTATTCTTCTTCATCGTTACAGTATATTATTTGAGAATAATTGCTGTTCATATTTGATGGAATCCAAACTGTATATTCAAAAGTTACTTCTAATAGAATAATATTATCTTTTAATAAATTTATAGTTATGGGAAGAACTCGTTCGGGTATGGTTGATAAATAGTTTTATCTATTCTTATAGTGATTTAACAAGTTTTGTCTAATAATTCTGGGAGTTAAATCAAAAGATCTTTAATTTGGTTTAGGTAGTAAAAAGAGTCTCCATTTTGTAATTCCTCTAATAATTACTAAGAGTTCCTTTTTCATAGTATTATAATTTTCTTCACATTCAGAAAAAGTTCCACTATGATAACCACAAATTTCATTTAAATCTATCTTTAAAACTGCTGCCTATATTTTATCAGAAGTATCTGTTTGTAAAATTAAATTGTCATCAGGCTCAGGAAGCCTAAGGCTAGCTAGGGAATTGTAAACATTCTTCTTTTAATTTTTTAACAATGTCTGTATGTTTATCTGTCCCACCAAGAGAGTTGTTTTTTCTGAGTAAAATTTGTAAATCTTTTTTCTTTTTTGCTAAATCTGGTATATAAGAACTAGCATAGTTTAATAGTCCTAAGAAACCTTGAATTTGTTTCTTTGTTCGCCGTTGATCGGGATATTCTGTAATTTTTCAAGAGATATGTGGTTGTAAACTAATTCCATTTATGCCAACGTCAAAGCCTAAAAATTCAATTTTTTCTTTTTCAATAACGACTTTCTTTTCACTAAGACAAATTTCTTCTTTGATAGCTTTCTCCAGAAATGTGTTAAGATGTTCTCGATGTTCTTCAAGGGTATCTGAACTTATTAAGATATCATCTACATAGATAACAAGAAAGTTGTGAAGGTGTTTAAATGCAATGTCCATTCTTCCTTGAAAGATTCTTGGTGTATTTTTTAGTCCAAAAGGCATAACAATCCATTCATAAAAACCTCGAGAAGTACTAAAACCTGCATATTTAATACTTTTTTCTTCCATTTTAATTTGCCAAAAGCTAGATTTGCAATTAAATTTTGAGAAGAACTTCTTGTTTTTTACAAGGTTAATTAATACTTCTTTGTTAGGTAGAAAATAGTTATCTGTTTTTGTAAACTGATTTAGTTTTTTATAGTTTATAGCCATTCCGGCCTTTCCTCTTCGTCGTTCTGCTTCATTAACTACCATAAAGGCTGGAGAAGAGTATGCTCTATTAGATAGCCTGATTAGTCCTTTTTTTAGTAATTCTTTTATTTGTATAGAAAATTTCTTGATATCATCTTCAGAGTACAACATTGGTTTTTCTTTGATATATATTTCTTGTGTTAGTTCTATTTTAGCTCTGGGATGTTTTGGTTTTCAGAATGGCAATGGGTTTTCAGAACAAATTCTTTCTAGTTTTGCTAAGAGTTCATCTTTCTTTATTATATTAACCGCAAAGGTAGGTTTTTGAGCTTGTATTTGAAGTGTGATTTGTTCATAGCCATGTCCACTATGCTTCGCGCGTACCTGTATGGCTGTTTTAAAGCAGAAATTTTTAAGGTGTGACCACATTTTGTAGTAAGATAGATGGTATACGGAGTTTGGGTAAATTTAGCAAATTATTTAAGAAAATCATTTCCTAATAAGATATCATAACCAGAGTTATATTGTAGAACAGTGGGTATAGTTAGAATTTTGTTACCTAATATGATGGAAACCTTATTCTGGACCAAATCTAAATAGGTAGGAATGGAATGAACACCTTTGATTCGAATTTTTCGATCAGATGGGAGTTTGTCACAGTTGGAAAGTAAAAAATCCTGAAAGAAAGTAACTTCGGAACCTGTGTCAATCAAATCTGTAGTAGTGGTGTCTAATTCTTTGACAGTTACATCTATATAGGTAAGAATAGGTATTTCCACTTGCTTCATAACCGTTCAAGAATAATGGAAGTGTGATAGTTGATGAGAGTTATATGGGTTAGACCAATTTCATAGTTAGTACAATGGTCAAGGAAATTCATACCTAAGAGTATATGGTAAAATTCATTTTTTATAGAATGATCAATATAGTAATCAAATTCTAATAGAGTAGAATTAGGAGTTTGCAGCATTATTCTAGATATTTGATTTAGAATTGCTCATTGACCATCATAAGTAAGAAAGTTATATTCTGAGCTAATGAGACGAGCATGGGTAGAGGTATACAATGGCTTTGTGATGCGCCGGTATCTATAAGGATTTTATTAGAGATCCATATTTGTCCATTAAAATAGTCTAATTTTACTTTGTAGGCGCTACTATGATTAGTTGTTATCAATGAAGGTTTAAACCTGGGTATAGCTGTGGTACTATAGTTTCGTCTCAAAACGGATTGATTATCTACTCGTATTCGTTTTTCTGTATAAGAAAGCCTAGGTGCTTGATAACTAGTTGATACTTCATCTTCTTCAACTAATTGAAAGTCTACTAATGCAGGTATTTTGGCTTCCTGCATGGGAGGAGAGATAATGGTACTGATAGTTGAAACGATTGGATCTACAGTTATTTCACCTGTTTGTTTTACATCTTTTATTGGAAAGTTGGTATTGGAAAAAGTGTATAACCCTCTGTAATAAAAGGATAATGCATCATTTCCTGGTTGTAATCCAATATCGGTTAAGAGTCTAAATTGCAAATTTAAAATGTCTTCTATATTTTTACTCTGCAGAGTTACCGAGTAATTTGGATAGCATTCAAAAATTAATTTTTTGTAAATTAGATTACCTTGTAATGTTCCTAGATGGCTGTTCTGGATGTTTCGAAATCTTTGATCATGTAATGATAGAATGATAGGTGAATTGATTCCTTCTTTAAAGCAGGCATTCACTGCAATTTGTATTCCTTGTAAATGTACATACTTAATTAATTTTCTATCTTTAGTTGGAATTTCTGCGAAAAATTTATCAATTATTTCTTGAGTGATTAATCTTAATCGGATGTTTCCCTATAAATATTGAATTTTAGCTGGTTGTTCTGTAGTATAAAGCTTAAAATGTCTTACTAATTTTCGTGCTAGAAAACTATCTAGTTTTTTCATAAAATTTCGAGGGTCTCTCAAAGATAAATCAGTTGCTATAATTTTTTCATAAAGTTTCTGGTTGAAAGTAATTATTCCAGTATAATTTTCATTACTTTCTTGTTCTTATTGTTGCATGATTTCCGTTGCATCAGTATTCATCTACTGTATCTGAATAACTGTTAGTTTCTGAAGTACTTGTTTCATTTTCAGAGCTAACAGATTCATAACAGCTTGAAATTACTTCATTTATATTAAGATTTATTGGATAAAGTTCAGTTTGTATTTCTTCAAATTCTTCTGAAAGAGTTTCACTAAATTTGCCTTTCTCTTGTTACAATCAATTGATTTATGTCCAATTTCTCCATAGTTCCAACATTGACAAGAAGTTGGTTTCTTGCTCCTTTTATAGTATTGATTTTGTGGATTATAATTTTCTTGAGTTAAGTTTTCATGTCGAAAATGTTTACTACTTTTCTGAGATTTGTTGACTGACTTTTCAGTTTTTGTTTTTTCTATTTTTGCTTTCTTTGGAGTAAATATTTTCTTTTTAGAGAATTTTTTCTTTGGAGTTTTTCTTGGGGAAGGTTTTTTCACAGTCTGTTTTGAAGTTTTCTTCCATTTAGGTCGAAAGTTAGGCTAATTTTCACATCCATATTGTCCTGATTCTATAACATTTTCACAACATAGTGCAACTTTTTTAATATATCTTCTTCTTTGGTTTTGTAAACATAGTTGCATCATTTCTTGATTTATGCAGGATTGAACTGCTGCTACACTTCTAATAGCAGTAGGATTTTTAACAAAATTTTCAAATTTATCTGAAAAATATTTATTCCACGAATGAGGGAATTTGTTTAACAGTAATTGGATATATGATTCTTGGTCTTCTGTAGAATTATAAAGATCATAATAATATTTATCAAATTCACGAAAGAAATTTTTATAGTTGCATAAATTGCAAATTCTTAGGTTTGTTAGTTTACATAATGCTTCCTTTTTTGATTCAAATTTATTAAGTTCAACATTATGAGAACAATCATAACCTTGAAATTGTCCAATTAGATATTTCTCAGAAGTCCATATTCGATATTCTATAGAATTTGCGAGATTTTTCTTTACATCAACTTCTATTGTGTTTCTTACCGCTGTAGATAATCTATTATACCAATTTCGTACAATTTCTTGTAAAGAGTAGATTATTAAATTGCAAATAGCATTTACATCTCTTTCTTCTACTGCATGTGTTGGTTCTTGCATTAGTGATAGTATTACTGAATGGCTCCAATTGTCTATAGTGGCCCTTTTGCCTGTTATAAAGTCTAGATTTAAAATATAGCCCCATGCTAGCACTGGCTCTAATTATAATGGATTTTTCAGTTTAAATTCATCATTAATAAAAGGTCTTTTATAGAAAATTTTCATTTGTTATGAAAGTTATCTGCGTGTTTGTTTTTGTGGTTTCGATCATTTTGAAAGGGATTAGATGTTTCTCCAGTTTCAAAGTTGTTTGGGTTATTACTTTCTACACTTCCTATGGCTGTTCCTAATTGTATGTTTACTTATTTTACTAGTTTAATTAATTGCAAATTTTCAAAGTCATTTAGCAATTCCTCAATAGCTTTATTATATTCGCCCATTATTGACTATTCTCTGCTTCTTCTTGTTTTTCTTTGGCTTTAAGTAAATGTCTTTCTTCAATAGTTTTTGAATCGCTTCTTCTTGAGTCTTGATAATGTTATTTTGATATCTTTCAATATATTTAGCATCATCACTGTTGGGAGTTACTTTATTGGGAAGTTTAATTTCTATTAGAGTATATTCTCGTTTTTGCTTAGGTTTCAACATCCCTTTAAATTTTAAATTTATAAGTTGCATTTGCATTACTAATTGTTTAATAGAGTTATTTATTTCGCTAATTTCTTCTTTAATAGCTTTTAGGTTATTTTCTAGTTGCGGAAGGCTCATTGTTTATTAATCTTCATCATTAAACCAGAATTCTGTGTCAAACTGGTCTAAGTTTTCATCATCGTTGTTGTCTATATTTTCACAAATTTCTAAATAAGTTCTTCGTTCTTTTTCATAGATTAAGAGATCTAGTCTATTTTCATTTAACCAAATTATCTCTTTAGAGCTATTATTTTTTCTTAGACGTTCAATTTTTTGTATATAAAATTTTTCTTTTTGTAATATTTCTTTTTTTGAAAAAGTTTTATATAAGCTGAGAATAGATTCACAGTTTCTTTGGGTCATTAGTTTTAGTTTAGGAATTTTGGGGTTTTCCATTATGCTTAAAATTTTTCTCAAGTAGATAAATTTCCATAAGTCGATTAATTATAGTTATTATTTTTAATTCAAAAATTAAACAGTCATTTTTGTTTTGACATAAATATTTCAGCAGTTATAACATATCTGTATCACCATACTATGGACAACTTTCCTTGCAATTTTGGAAAACTTTGAGTGCTAAGGAGCAAATAAGCCTTTTATACAAAACCTTACGCATGGATGACTTAGAATTTAAACTTGAACTTGAAGAAGGAATGTATGGTGATGAAGATATATTACAACTGCTGAAATATTCATGTCAAAACAAAAATGATTGTTTAATTTTTGAATTTAAAATAATAACTATAATTAATCGACTTATGAAAATTTATCTACTTGAGAAAATTTTTAAGCATAATGGAAAAACCTGAAATTCCTAAACTAAAAATAATGACTCAGAGAAACTGTGAATCTGTTCTCAGCTTATATAAAACTTTTTCGAAAAAAGAAATATCAGAAAAAGAAAAATTTTATATACAAAAAATTGAACGTCTAAAAAAAAATAATAGTTCTAAAGAGATAATTTAGTTAAATGAAGATAGACTAGATCTCTTAATCTATGAAGAAGAACGAAGGACTTATTTAGAAATTTGTGAAAATATAGACAACAACGATGATAACAACTTAGACCAGTTTGATACAGAATTCTGGTTTAATGATGAAGATTAATAAGCAATGAGCTTTCCGCAACTAGAAAACGAACTAAAAGCTGTTAAAGAAGAAATTAGAGAAATAAATAACTCTATTAAACAACTAGTAATACAAATGTAACTTATAAATTTAACATTTGAAGGGATGTTGAAACCTAAACAAAAAAAAGAATATACTCCAATAGAAATTAAACTTTCAAATAAAGTAACTCCCAATAGTGATGATGCTAAATATATTGAAAGATATCAAAATAACATTATCAAGACTCAAGGAGAAGCAATTCAAAAACTATTGAAGAAAGACATTTACTTATAGCCAAAGAAAAACAAGAAGAAGCAGAGAATAGTCAATAATGGGCAATATAATAAAGCTATTGAGGAATTGCAAAATGACTTTGAAAATTTACAATTAACTGAACTAGTAAAACAAGTAAGCATGCAATTAGGAACGCCCACTGGAAGTGTAGAAAGTAATAACCCAAACAACTTTGAAACTGAAGAAACATCTAATCCCTTTCAAAACGATCGAGACCACAAAAACAAACATGCAGATAACTTTCATAACAAACAAAAATTTTCTATAAAAAGACCTTTTATTAATGATGAATTTAAACCGAAAAATCCATTACAATTAGAGCCAATGCCAGCATGGGGCTATATTTTAAATCTAGACTGTATAACAGATAAAAGAGCCGCTATAGACAATTGGAGCTATTCAGTAATACTATCACCAATGCAAGAACCAACACATGCAGCAGAAGGAAGAGATGTAACTGCTATTTACAATTTAATAATCTACTCTTTACAATGAATTGTACGAAATTGGTATAATGGATTATCTACAGTGGTAAGAAGCATAATAGAAGTTGATGTAAAGAAAAATCTCACAAATTCTATAGAATATGGAACATGGACTTTCGAGAAATATCTAATTGGACAATTTCAAGGTTATGATTATTCTTAGAATGTTACACTTAATAAATTCGAATCAAAAAAGGAAGCATTATATAAACTAACAAACCTAAGAATTCGCAATTTATGCAACTATAAAAATTTCTTTCGTGAATTTGATAAATATTATTATGATCTTTATAATTCTACAGAAGACCAAGAATCACATATCGAATTACTTTTAAACAAATTCCCTCATCCATGGAGTAAATATTTTTTAGATAAATTTGAAAATTTTGTTAAAAATCCTACTGTTATTAGAAGTGTAGCAGCAGTTCAATCCTGCATAAATCAAGAAATGATGCAACTATGTTTATAGGAACAAAGATATATTAAAGAAGTTACACTATGTTATAAAAATGTAACAGAACCAGGACAATACGGATGTGAAAATTATCCTAACTTTCGACCTAAACGGAAGAAAACTTCAAAACAGACTTTGAAAAAACCTTCCCCAAGAAAATTCCAAAGAAAAAATTTTCTAAAAAGAAAAAAATTACTCCAAAGAAAACAAAAATATGAAAAACAAAAACTGAAAAGTCAGTCAACAAACCTCAGAAAAGTAGTAAACATTTTAGACAAGAAAACTTAACTCAAGAAAATTATAATCCACAAAATCGATACTATAAAAGGAGTAAGAAACCAACTTCTTGTCACTATTAGAACTGTGGAGAAATTGGACATAAATCAATTGATTGTAACAAGAGAAAGGCAAATTTAGTGAAACTCTTTTTAGAAGAATTTGAAGAAATACAAACTGAACTTTATTCAATAAATGTTAATATAAATGAAGTAATTTCAAGCTGTTATAAATCTATTAGCTCTGAAAATGAAACAAGTACTTCAGAAACTGAAAGTTATTTGGATAGAGTAGATGAATACTAACGAAACAAAAATCTTGCAACAACAAGAACAAGAAAGTAATGAAAATTATACTGGAATAATTACTTTCAACCAGAAACTTTATGAAAAAATTATAACAACTGATTTATCTTTAAGAGACCCTCGAAATTTTATGAAAAAACTATATGATTTTCTAACATGAAAATTAATAATACATTTTAAGCTTTATACTACAGAACAACCAGTTAAAATTTAACATTTACAGAGAAACATCCGATTAAAATTAATAATTCAAGAAATAATTGATAAAGTTTTAGCAGAAATTCCCACTAAAAACAGAAAATTAATTAAGTATGTACATTTACAAGCAATACAAATTGCAGTGAATGCTTGCTTTAAAGAAGGAATCAATTCACCTATCATTCTATCATTACATGATCAAAGATTCCGAAACATCCAGAACAGCGATCTAGGAACATTACAAGGTAATCTAATTTACAAAAAATTAATTTTTGAATGCTATCCGAATTACTCGGTAACTCTGCAGAGTAAAAATATAGAAGACACTTTAACTTTACAATTTAGACTCTTAATAGATATTGGATTACAACTAGGAAATGATGCATTATCCTTTTATTACAGAGGCTTATACATTTTTTTGATACCAACTTTCCAATAAAAGATGTAAAACAAATAGGTAAAATAACTGTAGATCCAATCTTTTCAACCATCAGTACCATTATCTCTCCTCCTATGTAGGAAGCCAAAATATCTGCATTAATAGACTTTAAATTAGAGGAAGAAGATGAAGTATCAACTACTTATCAAGCACCTAGACTTTCTTATACAGAAAAAGGAATACAAGTGGATAATCAACCCGTTTTGACACGAAACTATCGTACCACAGCTATACCCAGGTTTAAACCTCCACTGATAACAACTAATCAGAGTAGCACCTACAAAGTAAAATTAGACTATTTTAATGGACAAACATGGATCTCTAATAAAATCCTTATAGATACCGGCGCATCACAAAGCCATTATATACTTCTACCCATACCCGTCTCATTAGCTCAAAATATAACTTTGTTACTTATGATGGTCAGTGAGCAACTCTAAATCAAATATCTAGAATAATACTGAAAACTCCTTATTCTACTCTGTTAGAATTTGATTGCTATATTGATCATTCTATAAAAAATGAATTTTACCATATACTCTCAGGTATGAATTTCTTTTACCAATATACTAACTATGAAATTGGTCCAACCCATATAACTCTCATCAATTATCACACTTCCATTATTCTTGAACGGTTATGAAGCAACTGGAAATGCCTATTCTTACCTACATAGATGTAACTGTCAAAGAATTATACATCACTACTACAGCTTTGATTGACACAGGTTACGAAGTTACTTTCTTTCAGGATTTTTTACTTCCCAACCAGGACAAACTCCCATTTGATCGAAAAATTCAAATCAAAGGTGTTCATCCCATTCCTACCTATTTAGATTTGGTCCAGAATAATGTTTCCATCATATTAGGTAACAAATTTTTAACTATACCCACTGTTCTACAAGATAACTCTGGTTATGATATCTTATTAGGAAATGATTTCCTTAAACAATTTGCTAAATTTACCCAAACTCTGTATACTGTCTATCTTACTATAAAATGTGGTCACACCTTAAAAATTCCCACTTCAAAACAGCCATACAGAGTACGCGCGAAGCATAGTGGACATGGCTATGAACAAATCACACTTCAAATACAAGCTTAAAAACCTACCTTTACGGTTAATATAATAAAGAAAGATGAACTATTAGCAAAGTTAAAGGGAATCTGTTCTGAAAATCCATTGCAATTCTTGAAACCAGAATATCCTAGCGCTAAAATAGAACTAACACAAGGAATATATATCAAAGAAAAACCAATGTTGTGCTCTAAAGATGACATCCAGGAATTTTCTATACAAATAAAAGAATTATTGGAAAAAGGACTAATCAAGCCATCTAATGAAGCATACTATTCTCCAGCCTTTATGGTAGTTAATGAAGCAGAACGATGAAGAGGAAAGGCTAGAATGGCTATAGACTATAAAAAACTAAATAAGTTCACAAAAATAGATAACTATTTTCTACCTAACAAAGAAGTATTAATTAACCTTGTAAAAAACAAAAAGTTCTTCTCAAAATTTAATTGCAAATGTGGCTTTTGGCAAATTAAAATGGAAGAAATAAGTATTAAATATACAGGTTTTAGTACTCCTCAAGGTTTTTATGAATGGATTGTTATGTCTTTTGGACTTAAAAATGCACCAAGAATCTTTCGAATAAGAATGGACAATGCATTTAAACACCTTCACAACTTTCTTGTTATCTATGTGGATGATATCTTAATAAGTTCAGATACTCTTGAAGAACATCGAGAACATCTCAACACATTTCTGCAGACAGCTATCAAAGAAGGAATTTGCCTTAGTGAAAAGAAAGCCATTATTGAAAAAGAAAAATTGAATTTTTAGGCTTTGAAGTTGGCATAAATGGAATTAGTTTACAACCACATATCTCTTGAAAAATTATAAAATGTCCCGATCAACTGCTAACAAAGAAACAAATTCAAGGTTTCGTAGGACTATTAAACTATGCTAGTTCTTATATATCAAATTTAGCAAAAAAGAAAAAAGATTTATAAAATTTACTTAGAAAAAACAACACTCTTGATTGGACAGATAAACATATAGACATTGTCAAACAATTAAATGAAGAATGTTTACAACTCCTTAGCCTTAGGCTTCCTGAGCCTCATGACAATTTAATTTTACAAACAGATGCTTCTGATAAAACATAGGCAATAGTTTTAAAAATAGATTTAAATGAAATTTGTGGTTATCATAGTGGAACTTTTTCCGAACGTGAAGAAAATTATAATACTATGGAAAAGGAACTCTTAACAATTATTAGACGAATTACAAAATGGAGACTCTTTTTACTACCTAAACCATTTAAAGTTTTAACCAATAACCAAGCAGCAACTACTTTTGTAAAACAAGCATTAGATAATGGACCTCACATGCGAAAATTACATCGATGGCAATTATTTTTATCTCAGTTTAGTGCTGTGTATTAGCATATTGTAGGAAAAAACAACTTTATTGCAGATTATCTAATTCGAGAACATGAGTTCAGAGGATAAAGGCAAAGCACCTATGGAACAAATCGACAGTGAATAGCTCATTCGAAAGTTTGAAGACATTTTGACTAATGTTAATGAATACTGTGAAGCTGTGAATGAGAAAATTGAACTTATTGAGGAAATTGTCGTTGATCTCAAAGCCAATCTTGGAAAAGCTCAAGACCTAACAACATATTTCTCTCAAACTATTGAACAACTCAAATTGGACTCTTTTAAGATGGATTTGAAAAAAGTCCAATCTGAACTTTCAGAACTCTCCTTTCGACCTAATCAGGAAAACGCTTCACACCCCCTCTCTGAAGAAGAGAAAGAGAAGCAACAATTAAAAGCTAAACTATTAGCTTTAAGACCAGCTATTCAAAATACTGGCATCTAAACTCTTGATCTATCGGACTCTTTTTATAGAAACTATTATAAAGCAACAGCGCTTGCTTACTAGAGGATTTCTGGTTTACCTGAACTCTACTATGACCCAAGGGATTCTCTTTTTCTCAGAATACTTGTTTTTAACAAAGGAAATCCATAGATTATCTTTGAACTCTTTACCTATGGTTATTTAAATTATCTTTACCCAAGCCTTGGACTTATTGAACTCCAAAATTTTCCAAACTCCTTTGAATTGAACAAGCCATCAAACAATTTGCAAGGGATATGTTTGCCTTCGATTCTTTTATATCTCACCTGAAAAGGTGAAGAAACTATCTATCATTCCATTCACTTGGTAGAAATCACCTATGTTAATCTCAAGCAATCTATCTTGGCAGACAAACTTAAACACTACAAAACTCAACATTTTGACAAGGCCTGGATCAACTATAAATGTTCTATAGGCGTCTTAGCCATTAAATGCTTGACCGAGCGGTTAATGATGAAAGGAGCGAGAACTCTTTGCTATGACAAAAATCTCATTCTAATTACTACTGAAGGAGCTGAAAGTGTCTCCGTCGATGAACAACTTTTTGACTTTAGCTATTCACTAGAGCCTAAGAAATTTCTAGGCAGTCCCGCTGTATGCACCAAGTTTGTTGAACTTTATAAGGCAGAACAAGACAAGGAAAAGGAGCAGATTTTTCTAGCCTAATCAATCTGTCATCTTGTGAAGACACGAGGGACCATACATTATCAACTTTCATCTCTGCCGATACTACAAGACGATGAACATCAAACAACTCCATCTAGAATAGTGACATTTTATCTGTAAATCTTATCTTTTCGATGAAGATATTATCTTTCAGATTCCCATGATGTAAGCACTTTTGTCATAGCGCACCCCCTTCCCCTATAAATAGGCAGCCGATTTCAGAAGAGGCATCGGCATTTTTTTTTTTAAAAAAAAACTTCCTCAAATCTCTTTGTAAGAAATCTCTCAAAATGTTCTAATTTCCTTCCTTTGGGAAAGGAGAACGATTATCAATGAAATAAGAAGAATCATTCCTCAAACTTTGTATCTACAGTTCTGTTATTACAACTTTGATCAACAAAACAGTATTATCAAGGGAAAGGAGAAGGTCTGTGCGAATTAGTAAGTCTTGCATCAGGTGGAGTAAGACGAGCTCGAAGAAGTAAGACAGATCCAACTCTTGAAGGTATAATTTCTTTGATTCAATCTTGTTTTAATAGAATTGCATGATATTTACTTTGAAATTTCATTTGATAATTTAGTATCCAAGTACCTCCGTTAAAAGTTTGACAGACCCCTATCAAATTAAACAGTGTGAATCACTTTAACAATTCAAAAAGTAGTTTTACCGCTTTTTCCATAAAAAACCACTCCTATCCCTATTAATGTTATCAGAGCCCTATATTCAAAACTAATCTTGAACTTAACTATAATGGATTTGTTTAAAAACAAATTACAATCGAACTCAAAGTTAGACATAAATGGTAACTATTGAGCAAGATAAAGTTTAATTTACCAGAACTAAAACACTCTATACAAGAAAGAGCATTAGACTATTTAAGATCTTTTGATTTAACTCCCAGAATTATTAGACAAAACTTGTTAAATCACTATAAGAACAGATTAAACTATTTATCAACCATACCCAAATAAGTTCATCCCATAATTATAAATGTGTTAAAAGATAACATTGCTCTGTTAGAAGTAACCTTTGAATATACTGTTTGGATTCAACCAAATATGAACAGTAATAATTCTCAAATAACACATGATGTCGATGAAGAAGAATAATTGAAGCCAACACCATAAAGAAATTTGCAAAACAATTCAGAATTTTGCAGGACAACTTCGTAATAATGCCACATAAAACCAAAAACTTCACGTGGCCGGTTAACCGTTTGCTCACCCCTAGCTGATATGGTATTTTGAAGTGAGTGGATAAGGATAATTTTATATCAAATTAGGGGAAGATAAGCAGCAAAATTACGCAAATTATATACATGCGGTTACATAGTGCTAATTGTCCGCCTGCAAGTTACTAGACATTATTATCATTATGTTGCATTAGCGAGCATTACCATATATTATCAGTATTAGTAAGAATTACTATATATAATACTGTCCTTTCTTGTATGCATTAGTGAACATTACTATATATACTAGTGAACATTACTAAATATGTCCATCAGCAGACCCCAAGTGTATGGTATCCCCTTCATACTGAAGAGGGTGCTTGCATGAATTAGTGAGCAATATCACATGCATTAGTTATGTTAGTGAGCAGCACCAACAACAGCAGCAGCACAACAACAATAACAACGACAATAATAATAATAATAATAATAATAATAGTAGTAGTAGTAGTAGTAGTAATAGTAGTAATAGTAATAATAATAGCATCATCGTCATCATTATTGTAACTATTATTATCACCATTGTCACCATTGTCGTTGCCATCGTCGTCATCAATAGCAATAGCAATGGCAATAATAATAATAATAATAATAATAATAATAATAATAATAATAATAATAATAATAATAGCGTCATCATTATTATTGTAACTATTATTATCACCATCATGACCATTGTCGTTGTCATCGTCATCAACATCGCCGTCATCAACTTGTCATATGGTATATATTAGTGAGCATTCTTAAATATATTAGTGATTATCACTCGATACAATAGTGAGCATTATAAGATGTATTAGAGAACATGTGTAAGTGAGTTTCTTTTTATCCATCATTTACTTAGGTTTTTGCCCCTCTTAACATATTTTCGGGGCCTAAGACTTTACCTTTTCATTCTTTTTTTCAAATATTTAATATATTTTTTAACAAAGTTTTTTTAATATGTCTACGTTTTTAAAATGTTTTGTACACAATTTCATTCCATATTCTTTTTTGTATAAAAACGGATTATCTCACTAGGAAAAACGAAGTAATTACTAGCAAAGGCAAAGTAAATAGAAGCAAAAAAATAGAAAAAACATCCTATGAAGAGTGCACAGTAGTGATCGAACTTGAACCACACCGACCCTTAGTTGCCACCAAACGGCTTGCCAGCGTAGCAAGTGCACCTAGTATAGAGAGTACCCATCCCAGGTTTTTCCGATTTTACTTTGCATTTTTTGTATGAACTTTGAATATTGTTTTTCTTAATTTGTGATTCATTAATTTATCACATGTTTTTTTATTATAATCTTAGTAGAGGTTGTTGGTGATGATGGGTAGTGCCAAGATATATCTCATCCTGGCACATTATCTTTGTCTCCGAATCAGGACTTTTGGCTCAAGCCAATGGAGTTGCGTTTTGTGCCAAAGTGCCCACCTAGGAACTCAGTTGGGTTCCTTAGTATGAGCATGAATAGTTCAGGGTTCTTCCCTAAATATTGAATACTATTTAGGCCATGATTCTGAAAGAATTTTCGATCCATTTTCCTATTACTTTTTGAACCAAAAAAATGGCATTTTTTAGTAAATAAATGAAATAAAAATCCTAAGCTATTTGTGCGGGACCGCGCCCAAGAATCTGAGCCATGTTTCCTATGGTGACGACTTTAATGAGGACTTGTTAAGAGAGAAACTAAAAAAATAAAAAATTTAAAGTGTTGTACTTGGATTAGGCATTTAGGATTTTGGTGCTGCCTAGTAGGATACTGACCAAGTAGCTATGGGTAAAACCATAGTTTTACCCCCTTTTGGTAAAACAATTGCTAGTAAGTGGGTCAATTTGACTTCTAATATGTCTGCAGTTGTTTATTGCACTCATGGCACATGCTCTTAAGTCCATTTGATGGCGGGAGATGCTACCAAACATGCCAGTTGTATCTTACATTCTATGAATAGCGAAGTGTTCAAACTAGGAAAGGGTGCCTACTTTTACCTTAATTCCTTTGAAACTTAGAATCTGGGTTAGGGTGGAACTCATGTGTTTGCTATGCTTTATGATTATTCTGAACTCAATTAGACTTTAAACCTACCTACAGACCCATATATTGATGTTTTAGGAATGTTTAGGGGAAAAAAAAAAAATCATCATCAAGCGGAGTCTAGCAATAGCCTAGGTTAGGTTAGCATTAAGCTTAGCACTTTGCCTAACCCATGATCATAGTCATGCTTTAAGCCACAGAACCCAATCAAGTTCCTTTTTTAGGCTCAATAAGGTAGTACGGTATTCTAAGGGAGACCTACCTTGGCTTTCGAGTATGACATGCAAATTATCCAACCCTTAGGCTGCAACATTATTTTATGTGAACTCGAGCCAGTTTAGGTTTGGCCAACTTAGGAGGCTTTGTTGTTATTAGGCCATTCAGTTGCATGTTCAGTCCTTAGACAACATCCAAAAATAAAGTGAGCTATCTGGGCCCTTCAAGATTCATGCATCATCATCATATTGCTTGCTACTCATACATCACATGTATAAGTCTATGGTTTATACATTCATCCTTTACGCATAGAATACATGTGTTGGTACATTAGATCCATGGTTATGCCGGGACTAAGACTTTAAGTGAACCAAAGACCAACCTAATCTAGGACTATGATTTATCAAATTAGACTTGAGCCAAACTTAGTCCCATAAGTTGGTCGTCTAAGCGTAACCTAGAATCCAGTGGTTTCACCCTAAAACCAACAACCTATATTCAGGATCTTGGCCTATTCTATTGGGGCACCTTGCCTGGACTTTACCTAGGATGGCCTAAACTTTTACTCCACCCACATAGTCCAAGCCATTGGTCGTTTCCTCTACCATAGCCATTCCATCTCCATTGCATTCAACTTTCCGAATCATCTCAATGTTACTCAGGATAGAGATGTTTATAGTGTACTGGTAGGAACCAGACACTGATTTCTTATAGAATTTGAAACTATAGAGAAAACTCCTTCATCTAGTCCGAGGACGGACTCAGAACTAGATTCTCCACCCACTCAGAAAGCAGTGACATGGAGCAGTGCTGACACTCATCGGAACTTGAATGTTAAGCTACAAAAGCAAGAGAATTAGATCCAATAGTTAGCTTTGACAATTCAACATTAAGGAATAAGAAGGGCATGCTTCCCGATAGTGCGAAAGAGGAGGAGCCTCATACTGAAGAAACACTTCAAGGAAATGGTGAAGGTAATAAGAATAGGAAACTCCACAGTCTAATCTAAGCACAAACTGGATTGAGCAATTACTCAAAGATTCATCTATGTTTAATAACAATTTTTTTTTTTTTAACTAGGAGGGATTCAAATCCATCCCTAATGCCAAACTACCCTTCAAATTTGCCATACCTGATATCAAATTTTATGGAACTGAAAGTCCTCACCTTCATTTAAGGAATATTACTAGTGCCATGACTCTAAAAGCGTAGAATAAGATACATTCCACATCATTTTTCCATGGACATTTGACCAGGGATCTATGAAGTGGTACAATGCTATTGACCCATGCAATGTTAACACTCGGAAAGACCTTGTTAAAGAATATCGAGCTCATGTTCCTATAATACTACTTTGCGAATCGCGCTTCACAATCTTGAACTTGTAAGTACCAAAAAAAAAGGCTTCTCTAATTTTCTAATTTGGCGGAGATTCAAAGTCAGCCCATATAGTAGACAAGGCCTTTGACAATAACTAAATTCGAATAGTACCTACAACTTGCTTATAGTCAAGCTTGAAGCTTATGGCATTCCACACTTTTACAGGCCTAAGGGATGCAGAAATAGTTATTGAAGAAGAACTAGCCACTCCACGATAAAATGACAACAAATGTTGAAGAAGAATTAGCCAGTTCACGACAAGATGAAAACAAATGAAAAATTGGTAAAGACAAGGAAGCAAGAAGTTCGTACAGTATAGATCAAACTTAGAAGATATGATGAAACTTAGGTGTTTATCTTGCGATCATGCATAGTAGAGTATTTTTATCTTCTTCCCTATTTTTAAATCCAAGTCTCTTGTAACCTTATTCATTAATAAAATCTTTTCCGTCACTCATACCTTAATGTACTCTTTACTTGTCTCTTTCTAGAATACTTTTGTCCTATGATGAACCCAGATTTGAAAATAAAAATGGTAAGAAAGAGAAAAAATAGATGAAGTGATTGCTTGAAAGGTAAGCTAGGTAAAGAAGAGGTAGAGAAATAAAAGAGAGGCCAAAGACTTCAAGCTTAATGAAAACAAAAAAAAGTAAAGATCATAATCACATAAGAACCAGTTACTTAGGCATGCAACTTTGAAGGATATGCTCATGACATGAGGCCTTTTTTGGTAACCTACACTAATTCTCTTGTAGAACCTAAAAATTCATCACTAGGAGCATATTTGAGCCTTCAAGATCCCATTTCTTTCATAAGCACATATGACCTAACCAAGGAGTGGGCATATGTCATGAGTGACAATAGCAATGAAAAGAGAACTTGGACCAAACACATCAAGTCATATCATATTTGTCCTATCTAAAAAAAAGAAAGGAAAAAGAGCTTAAAAAACACAAGAGAAAAGAGAAAATTAAAAAAGGGATGAAAAAAAAGAAGTGCTGAAATAAGAAAAATAAAATAGAGGAACAATTGTCAATTCACACAATTATCATTATCCACACGTACTTGGGGATTCCAATAAAGGGTGATTCCCTTCTTTTACATATTGAACCCTCAAGGTATTATAAAATCTTCTTATAGGCATCCACCCTTTAAAATTGTGTTTTCTTTGAGGCCAATTGTGAAGATCCACTTGTACAAATGCTTATCCTTAGTGAGATCCTTCGGCCTCTCTCTAAAAAAGGAAAAAGAAAATAGAGAAAAAGACTGGTTGACCTACAAACCTAAAAAGGCGGGGTAGACAAAGGAGAGCAAAAATAAAAACTTGGTTTTTTGAGGATAAAGAAGCATTTCCATGTCTATTCGCATCAAATAAGACTGAGATAAGCCATCCACCTATCTTGGTGTTTCTTAAGCATTCCTTTTCGACCATCATACCTTTTAGCATCACAATTCCAAATCCAAAGGCTCTTCAACCTAGCCATGGCCATAAGTTTCAAGAGTCATTCCCTATCTTCAACCTCTCAAGTAGGGGCTTGCCAACCTGCCCTAGGTTTCCATAAACAGGGAGGGCTTTATTCATAGTAAACATTTCCTAACACATGGATAACTACACTCTTCATATCGAAATGCGAGCTGCTTTTTATAGCCTCAGCAAGTAATTTGGCTATCTCATCCCTACACGTTGGGGGTCTCCATTGTCGTAAGCAAAATTAGGGGTTTCTTCACCAAAACAGGAGGCATTTTCATGCAAAACAAATGGTACTCTTCCACTTAAAAGGCTAGTCTATCCTGGATAACTAATACCCCCATGAGTTAGCCTTACCCAATAGTGTCTAGCCTTAAGCTCCTCATCCCACAAATCCTACATCAATATATGAGTCTTTAGCTTAATTACTTGCCACCCTTCACCTTTGTCACTTGAGAACTCTGAATTGAAGAAGTGTGAGGCTAGATGAGTCAGAGCTAACTATAGGAAGGGCACCCAATCCATACCCCCCATGAATTATGAATCCAGCTACAATTGTCACAGAAGACATCTATACTTTGAGCCTTAATTAATCAAGGGTCATGAAAGTGGTTGTAACACCCCCAGAGCAAGCTTTATACAAGCATCTTCATATCGGCACAAAGTGAACAATATCGAGCTTTCAATCTTCACCCGATCAAGTTCAGGGACTGACCCTTCTAATGTTTAGCTGGCTTACGACATAAGTGGATAATATTAGGCTTTCAACCTTTGCTCGGTTAAGTTCAAGGACCGACCTCTCAATTGGTTGGCTTAGAGGATAAAAGGATAATATTAAGCTTTTGACTTTCGCCCGGTCAAGTTTAGGAATTGATCTCCTAACATCTGTATATGGCATAAGAGGACATTTAACAATCTTGTCTTAGCATAAGAGGATAAAACATCATCATTCACCTTCATCATAATGAGATTGGGTGGACAACGAGCTTCAGTGCACTCCGCTGCTAAGTTTAAGCATCTACATCATAGCATAAAGGATGTTGCAACAATTTTGTCCTCACGTAAGAGCTCAAAACATCACCATTCATGGGTGCTAAGCTTCAGATCCAAAAATGGCCAAGTTCAGGCATTTCAGTTGTCTTTGTTCCAAAAAGGGTGGTGTTCGGGCTCAGTATGTGTGAATTTCATACTCTGTAGATTTAGCTCATCATAGCTGGCAAATTAGTTGTTTATTAGTGTTTTCTTGGTCTTGTACACAATGAAGAGAATTGCCTAAATGGTGGATAATAGGTGTAGTATGCACTGAGCATTAGTCATGTTAACCCACCTTTACCCTAGTGGATAACATGGGATAACTATGGAGAAAACTCGGGACAACAAGCACAGAAACGGCTAGGAAAAACAAGAAGAAGAAGAGGGCAGAGGGTTGGCATGAGGTGCCAATGCCACCCCTTTCCTTGTCGTGCTTCTGTTGTTGGCTTCCAAAGGTTTGGCAACTCTGTGCCAAAACTATTGCATCGAGATCTATTTAAAGCCCTCTTCCCCCATTTATGTAAGTATCTAGTTTTGAGCTTTTAGGAATAGGGCTTTACCTAAGACTTAGGAGAGATTAGTATAGATTTAGTTTCATTTTGCAACCACGTTTCAAGAGTGATGAAGTTTTGATACAATTAGCTTTCTTTCTTTTTCTTGAATCTTCATTTTCATTCAAGTTCTTACTTTGTTGATTTTAATTTACTAGTTTAATACTCAAATTTATATGCTTTTGTTTGTTGATGGATTGAAATTAGTGCCACCCTTTCCTAATCATCCTTCTATTCTCTTATTTATTCTTAATCTCTCATTCTCTTTCTTCAAGAATGCACATTTCAAGCTCTTTCTCTCTCCTCCATCTTAGGGTTTGAAAACTCATTTTTACAAGTTTGAATTTTCAGTACTCAATGGGTTAGATTATGAGTAGTTGAGTTAGATTAGTGAGAATAAGTGGAGAATCCACTCCAATCATTATCTACTTGCTCCAATAATGGATGCTAACCTCCATTGTTACATTTTCAAGCTTTGAGGTACTCCCGTTTCTCTCTCTTCTTTTAGTTAGTAAATTTAATATTTTCTTAGTTATTTAGATGCTTTGTTAGTTATTGTTATTTAAGATGACATTCTGTGTTGATTTTGTTAACTATACTTGTTTTAGTTTAGTCTAATTAATCATGATTATATTAGGATTAGTGAGTAAGTAGCTTAATTAATTGTGCTTAGTGATATTTATCGCTTTCTCTAGGTTAGAATTGGGGCTAAAAGTAACTAGTGACTTGATTTTCACACCACCTAGGGGATGACAATTTCCACCCTTACTCTGCCCCCCCAAAAATAAACTATACCTACAAGTGGTCAAGCTCTGAGTTTCTGTTCTAAAAGCGGCCATGTTCAAGCATTTAGACATTCATCTCTGTCACTATGAGAGTTGAAGAGCTCAGAGGTCCAAGGCCAGTTAACTTAAGGCATGTAAACACTCGTCTCTATTTCAGCGAGAGTAGAGAGGCATCAAGGATTTAGATATTCCTAACGTCCAAGGCAATGCAAAATTTTAAATTAGTAAGCACAAAGCATTTACTTTGTCCCATGCCTTACTTAGGTTTGGCCAAAGCAGAGGCTAGCTGTAGACACCTAAGAACAATGTCTCATATTTTATAGTGCCTAATGATGAGATTCAAAGCCCAATTCATACACTCGAAAGGCCAGCAGAATAGAAACTGTAATAAAACCTTTAAATTGGAGTTTAAGAATACATAACAGCCCAAACTAGTTTAGAATTCAACCTAGTTCACTGTCGAGAACCACTAAGTTCTTGTATGCCATGGTTTGTGTGTCAACTATCTGTTTTGCAGCTGGTCTAGTAATTTGAAATGAGTGGATAAGGACAATTCTGTATCAGATAAGCTAATACATTAAGTAGCAAAATTTTAATTTCTCCCATTGTATCTAACCCATTTCTTATCTTATTCATATTATAAATTGGAGTCACCTCTTTGGGTTTAAGGGAGGAAGTTGTGAAGGGCAAAAAAAATAAAAAAAAGAGAAGAGAGCACTTAAATGATAAAAAAGGGTAGAGATCGCTTAAGGGACTAAGGGGGGAAAAAGAGCATAACTTGCTAAAACCTGGAGTTAACTGTTATTCTATTAGGATCATGAGCTAATCAGGTGGTTCAATACGAGGGCAAACCAATCTTCATTTCTCCCTTGTTTTCCATTTTTCATTTTCTTTTTAGTTGTAATAACCCAACCCTAACCCATATTTATTTATTTAAATCATATTTATTTATTTAATTAATCATGTTTATTCATTTAATTAATCATGTTTATTGATTTAGTCACCCATGGTTATTTGTTTAACCAAATCATGTTTATTAATTCAATTACACTCAATTTATATACGTACCAAACTACCTTATGTCATTTAAATTTTTTGCTTTCATTTATCGTATTTAATCATCCTGGTTGAGGGATATTTCATTTGGGTCCTACATTGCAATTCAAGTTTCATTAATTGTTAATTTAAGTTTCGTTGATTGATTAAATATCGGGTGAATCGATATTAGGCCTCGGTAAGTATAGTTTAGTGACTGATTATTTTCTTACCTTCAATAAACTTTAATCGCGAGTAATATAAAATTTTCCCAACACTTGAATAATTTTTCAAGTTCGAACTTAGCTTGGTGAGCCCAAAACAAAAGACCAAAACTTTGCTAACTTTGTTATATCACTAATTGCTCATTTTAGCACTTAATTTAACTAGCAAAAAGCTACCTTTTGGGTTGAAAATTTGCAGCCATATGTTGCTAATAATTGACAATTTTTACATACAAAAATTTAGCAAAAATAACAAAACCCACCTCTCCATTTTTCTCTCTCTTATGCCACTTGTAGAAAACAGGGGCAATAGCTGCTGCCCCTTGTGCTGCGATTTTTGGTGGTTTTCCAGCCATCTCCCGGCTACCCCGACTTTCCCTTACCTATCATACCCAACCACCAAAATCACTTAAAACAACCCCCTCCTCCCTCTAATTCAAGCCTAAAGTAAGGTATGCCCAAAACTCTAACTTATTCTATTTTGAGTTTTTCTAGTTGTTTTAGTTATGATTATTATTTACGTGATCAAATTGATAGTTATTATGTAATTTTTATTGAGTTTGGAGATGTTTGGAGTTATGGGTATTTGATCAAGAACATGATCAAGTGACTTGAAATTGAGCAAGTATGAGTTTGAGCTTGTTTATGTATTTTGCTGCGATTTGTGTTATAAATAATGAAAAATATGATGTTAGATGATCATTTTGAAGCTAATTATGGTTATTTGGATGCTCACTTGAATGAGCAAGAATTACGATTTTCATGGTCATGCTTGATTTGAGTGAGTTTTCGTCTTAAATATGGTCATTTGGATCACATTAAGTAATTTATGATGTTGGATATGTTATTGGATTGAAAATGAAGGTTATGTGAATTTGCCTAAATTGGGGTTGAGTATATATGTATGATTTAATATAATTTTTTGAATAAAATTTGGTTATTTGAATTGATTACGTGAGATTATGATAAATTACAATGATTTTTGTGTAAAAAGAGGTGATGTCCAATTTTTAGGCTAATTAGTGAATTATGGAAAATCTCAAAGGAGACCAAATGAGGCTATTTGGATTAATGATATAAGTATTTGAGCTTATGGGAGCATTATGAATAATTGTGTAAAGATAGAATATTGATTATTGAGTAAAATTTATCATGGAGGAATTTGATGTACTATGGGCCAAAGTAAGATCACTTAAGGGAGAAATGAATATTCATGGACTTTCATAGAGCTTTTAGCTTGATTAATGAGAGAGATGAAGACAAGTATATATTTTGAGAGCTTGTTTATGAGTTTTGAATCAATTACGGATTTTACAAAGAAAATACCTAGTTTAGTGAGCTTAATTACTTCTATTAAGTTCAATGACTTATTTGGGGTGGAATTCTATATCTAATGGACTTATGAATGAAATATGAAAAGTAGAGAGAGTATTGACCCAAAAACAGCATTTATCAGATCAAGTTAGTGTAATATATGCCATTTTGAACTAAGATACATCTCTCTTGGCCTTAAACCTGTATTATCAGTTCATTTCAGAGGTATCAAAAAAATCAATCTTTCTTTATAACCATCGTGAAGGCCTATTACTAAGAATCATTTACTCTTATTGTCAATCCATTTATAACCATCAAGGCCTTTTCCTTTTTAATCTCATCTATCTGATTGTGGTTTATTTTACTTTCATTTAACTTTTTATTAGATTAATTACCTTCAATTATCGAGTTTTGGGATTATCTTAGCATAACCTATCTTACATTAATTTATTCAAGTTATGGATGCCAATCACTTATTGAATTTCTATCAAAGTTACAAGTTATGTGAGTATCATTTACTGACTACACATTTCTACAATTACATTTGTGAAGCAGAGTCGAGTCCTAATTTATCGTTCCCCGCTATGCCTAAGTTTTATCAAATTAGAACATATTTATCAAGTCCAAATCTATTTTAAAGAATCAAGGTACGTTCATTGTCTGCATCTTTAAGATTCAGCGCCATTTTATCAAGTTATAATATCAATTTGGTAAGTATATCAATGAATCAGTTTAATCAGAGATTTATTATATAATTAGTGACCCCGTCGATGCTAGGTGATGACCCTTCAATTGGTGATACATTGTGGTGTTAGGCCAGGGTTCCCCATCGACCTGACAGGTGTGCACCTATTAATGGATCGTCATATCTATCAAAGGATTCACTTACAGATAACAATCAGTAATTCAGTTTTATGTTACTTACATTTCCATTGCTATTGTGAGCACAATGAATTGCAAAGGCAGGTACCCACCAATAGTGTTTCTACGCTCATTTTACAATACAGGAATGTATGTACTGAGTTTCAGCTCACATTTTTGAATTATTTTCATGTTTTTCATTTTAGGTGATGAAGTATCGCATATTTCTCCATTCAGCAAGCCCTTTTGGAAGTCATCAGATGCTCACGGTGGATTCAGCATAGCGTGAATATTAGGATCAACGTCAAGGTCAAGTTGGGTCTATCTTCAATATACTTGTATAGTGTGGAGTGCTAGTTAGCACATGGTATGATTAAGTCAATTGTATTATAGTTAAATTATTATGGACTTTGGACTTGGAGTATTTTAGTTTAATAGATATTGTGATTGTGAAAATGAGTTGCAAGATTAAATGGTTTCAGTGAGCCTTGTCCTTATCAGGATTAAGTTGATCGTATTGAAGTTGAACTGTTATGGACTTTGGACTTGGAGTGTTTAATTTAATAGATATTGTGATTGTGAACATGAGTTACAAGATTGAATGGTTTCAGTGAGCCTTGTCCTTATCAGGACGACGGTAGCACCTTCTATCATTAAATCTTTAGTTACAGTTATCTATGAATCAAGTAATTAGCAATTTGGAGGCGTTATAGATTTGGTATCAGAGCCAAGGTTTTAAGGGTCATTGTAAGCTATCAAGTGTTTATGAGTTAGCTATCAACGTGTGTATGAGTTATAATGGACCAGTTAAATGAGTTATTGACTATAAGTTCATATGTATGGACATATATAGAGGAACCATTTCCATTTGGGTGATTCAATCATTTGGTGATATCCTGAAATTCGAGCATTAGCAAAGTGGAGTGTGGAACCATTTAGGTGAACCATTAGTGAGGCATGCACTCATTTATCTGGGAGTTGCATTGTATATTTCATTTCTCTCATTTGTTTAAATTTTTGCAATCGTGCACTCTAGGTGTGTGACCCATCGAGTTATGAACTCCAACGTGTGGCCGTTGAGCCATTGAAGTGCTTCTCTCCATTTCATCTGTCTATTGTAAGGCTTTAAGCCAGATTTTAGCTAATTTTTAGGCAGAACTCTATCCGTTTTGCCCCAACATTTGAGATTTTTATTGAGATGTGTTAATATACCTGATCTTGGGTACAGTGATGGTTAAAGCCCGATGTGGGGATGCCATTTGCAACTTCTTAAGGGATTAATATAGTGTCAAGTTGGATGTAAAATCTCATCCTTTGAGGTGACCCAGTATGAGATGAACATTATAATGAGTGCTTCTGTCTGGTGATAATAGTTAGTAGCTTATGGTGTGCTATTTGGCATTATATGGGTGGTACGAGTAAGATTAAGCTGACTTGTATGGGAATTATCTGGTCTTGACACTAAGACTTTATAGCAGCAACGCTCTCATTACTTTTTGTCATTGACTTATTTCTACCCTAGTTACCTTGAATTGTTCAGGGGCATCATTTCTTTGCCACCAGTACTCTCTTAATTTGTAATGGAGTGTTTATGAAAAATTTCATAAGTGGTCTATGGGGAGTCCTTTAAACACATCTGAGCATGCTTAACATTGGGATATTGCATTAAGCAAGGGACAGCTCAAGATAGCCCTTTGTAAATTCTATTGTGACTGTTCCATCATTAGATTATGATTACCTTCCTAGGCATTGGCAAAGGAAAGGTTAGATGTGGTGATACCATAATAGGGAGTTAATGTAAACTAGACTTTGCAATAGTGCTTATGAATGAGCATTTGGGCTTTGGCCACTAAGCTAACAGGAGTAGAAGACTCCATATTATTATGTTTTAGCAAGCATAGTAATGTTATATGGAACTAATGTAGAGAGCATAGCAATGTTACAGGAAAATAAGTGGGAAGTAAGTGAGGTACTGAGGAGGTGGAACTATTCTAGTGTCAGGAGCAATGGAAGTTACATATGCAGGATTAAACGAAAAGGACCTAAAGAAGTGATATAATAATCATTTTACCAGTACCAAGCGCATTCATTTCATCAGTATTGAGACTGTTCATTTCACCAGTATTAGGTAGATTTATTTCACTAGTATCAAGTGCTATGTATGTACACATAATTAGTGGACTCTGCTCGTATGCGCATCGTACTCTTAAGAAATTTTTGGAAATGGGGTGTGTAATTAGGTTATGAGTTATTCAGTGATCCAATAATGGGTGATAAAGAGGATCAGAGAAGTATCATAGGCCATATCATTTATTTCCTGAATCTCTTATAGGTAGCTATATCTATCGACCAGCTTCTGCTATTGCATTCGGAGCAATATCAAGTGGATACATGAGATTAGATTACTTTACTTAGAAGGGCATCAGCTTAGCTCAACTCATGACATGGTAGTAAGGTTACAGAATGAGTGGGATACATGAGGCTTCAGTTTAGTTCAATACCTGAGTAACCTTTCTTATAGGCGATTCAAACCCTGACAATCATAATCGTTTAATTCTCTGTTTTCATAGTGGAGCCTATAATGACCCCCGGTGTGCATACTGTGTGATTTGTAGTTCTTCCTAAGCATATTTGACCAATTCTACATGCAGTTCAGTCATCACTATATTCATATTTTTATTGTCACCTACTTTAACTCCTTGCTTCTATTTGGGCACTATTCATTTATTGCTTGCAAAGCCCTTGGTTGCTTCAGACCCCATCATTAAGAGCCCTGTCAGCAATTAAATGGATCCATATTGTTCGTGTTTCTATAGTACCGTAACATCATGTTGGCATACTACTCTATAGCCGTGACTGCATTGTCGTTACTTAAGTTATTTTGTCAATCCTTTCTTTATTAGTACAGCCTACCTTATTAATGATAAACAACGATTTGTGCTATTTCCATATGCCAGTAGTTTTGAAGCTTATATGCCTACCCAAGATTTCCACTTATTGCAGAATGTGTTATTAGTGGATACCATTATGTTCAGTTATAAGACAGACTCCTTCATCTTGACATATTGGCCTTTCAAACATTTTTATCATTTAACTTACATGCCGGTCCTTTATAACCAATAAAAAAATATCTTCGTAAGAGTTCATGGTGTGGTGACATCTCTTTACACTTTAGATTGTTCCCCTGTCATTTAAATTTACTGAAAGCAGTAGGCAATTGAACGTGTTATCCTTTATGAATATGCCTCTATTAGTATTGCTGGAACCATATTCATTGGTATTTAATCTAGTTTGATTGGCAAAACCATTGTTAAATGTGTAGTACATTTTTGTTCGACCTTATATGGTTGTCAACATTTCAGTGCTCTCGACCTTTATCATCTTTATTTCATGATCATGAGTTGTAGTTCATTCTGCTGAGAGCCGATTCATACATCTATGTTACATCTTATTTATTCATAATGTAATTCAACTCCCATTGGTGTGGCTGAGTGCGATTGTCATAATCCCCTTAATATCTTTATTTTGAACTTTAACTACCACACATATATCTTACATTCTGATAAATAAACTTTCGCATTCTCTATTTAATCTTATTGTTGGCTTCATATGAGCAAAGGTATGTTCCTGCTCAATCTATTTATCTATCTATTACACTTTGCTTGTCTAATCTATTTGTCTATCTATTAAACTTTGCTTATCCAATCTATCTATCTATTTATTACACATTGCTTGTCCCATCTATCTATTGCACTTATCTTGTTGCTTGTGCCTATAAAGTCACCTAGTTGAAGCTCAGTTGCTTGTCATCTTATTTCCAATTCATCAGTTAAACCCGAGTATAACCGGGTCATCTTTCTCCTTGGTTGATTATTTATTGGACCCTTTATGATCCATATTTATAAATCATAATTCTTGTGGCATTATATTTCAGAATTCATAATGCATTTACGGTTATCTTTATTCTAACCACCCTATGTTAATCCCTCCTTTATAAATCTTTTCTAGTCTCATTATTTATTTCTTTTGCCCCTAATGACTCACTTGACTGCTAATTCCATCATTCTCATCTCTAACCATGTTTATTCTAGCATCTAATTTGGATTTAGAGCAGATCTTAGACTAGTTTGATGAGGGAAGATCACGTGATGCATTAAGAACATCAGATGAGGACATTTAATAAGGGCATAATCTCAATTAATGTCTAGCAGTATTAGAGTAAGCGATAAGAAGCATCGAGAATAATGAGCCAGTTTGAGTACATGCTATGATGACACAAGGACTACACAAGAGTCATATGGTCATATTGACCAAAGAAGGAGACAATCAAAGTTCAGATGAGATATAAAGTATTCCCAAGGGTTTCTCTAGTTAAGGGTGTCAAGAGACTGGATATAAGAGATAATTGAGTCCTCATTACAGTGGGCTTTATGAGTTAGTATCAGAGTACTTATTAGGAAATGTAATAGTTTTCATACTTATTAGTGGTCAAGATAGAGAACCAGTAGAGTAGAGTACCTCTTTTATAGTAACAATTTTTTCTTTTGAATAGAATATCAATTTTGAACCAAAGTAATCGAGCCAGTGAAGTCACTGAGGATCTAGATACTCGATCGCAGGATTAAGCAGCTATGCATTTTGAGCTAATCATACCTTTTTGGAGGGAAGCAGTGAAAACCAACTATCCATATTTGAGGTGGGATTGCATACATGATCAAAAATCATAAGTTTTGAGGACGAAACTCTTTAAGGGGGGAAGGTTATAATAACCCGATCCTAACCCATATTTATTTGTTTAAATCATATTTATTTATTTAATTAACCATATTTATTCATTTAATTAATCATGTTTATTGATGCAGTCACTCATGGTTATTTGTTTAACCAAATCATGTTCATTAATTCAATTACACTTAATTTATATATTTGCCAAATTACCTTATGTCATTCAAATTTTTCACTTTCATTTATCATATTTAATCATCCCGATTAAGGAATATTTCATTTGGATCCCACTTTGCAATCCAAGTTTCATTGATTGTTGATTTAAGTTTTATTAATTGATTAAATATCAGGTGAATCGATATTAGGCCTTAGTAAGTATAATTTAGGGACTAATTATTTTCTTACATTTGCTTAACTTTAATCCCGAGCAATATAAAATTTTCCAAACACTTCGAATAATTTTTCAAGTCCGAAATTAGCTTGTTGGGCCCAAAATAAAAGCCCAAAACCTTACTAGCTTTGTTATTTAACTAATTGTTCAATTTAGCATCTAAGTTTAATTAGCAAAAAGCTACCATTTGGGTTGAAAATTTGCAACCATATGTAGCTAATAATTGACAATTTTTACACACAAAAATTCAGCAACAATAACAAAACTCAACTCTCTATTTTTCTCTCTCTTACACCATTTGCAGAAAATAGGGGCAGCAGTTGCTGCCCTTGTGCCGCCATTTTTGGTGGTTTTTCGACAACTTTTCTGGCCGCCTCCCGGCCGCCCTGACTTCCCCTTGCTGCCAGCTATCATGCCCAACCACCAAAATCATTCAAAATAGCCCCCCCTCTAATTCAAGCCTAAAGTAAGGTATACCCAAAATCCTAACTTATTCTATTTTGAGTTTTTAGGATTATTTTAGTTATGATTATGGCTTATTTGATCAAATTGATAGTTATTATGCAATTTTTATTGAGTTTGGAGATATTTGGAGATATGCGTATTTGATCAAGACCATGATCAAGTGACTTGAAGTTAAGCAAGTATGAGTTTGAGCTTGTTTGTGCATCTTGATGTGATTTGTGTTGTAAATCATGAAAAATATGATGTTAGATGATCATTTTGAAGCCAATTATGGTTATTTGGATGCTCACTTGAATGAGAAAGAATTAGGGTTTTCATGATCATACTTGATTTATGTGAGTTTTTGTATTAAATATGTTCATTTGGATCACATTATGTGATTTATGATGTTGGATATGTTATTGGATTGAAAATGAAGGTTATGTGAATTTACCTAAATTGGGGGTGACTATATATGTATGATTTAATTTAATTTTTGAATAAAGTTGATGTTATTTGAATTGATTGTGTGAGATAATGATAAATTATAATGATTTTCATCTAAAAAGAGGTGATGTCCAATTTTTAGACTAATTAGTGAATTATGAAAAATCTCAAAGGAGACTAAATGAGGTTATTTGTATTAATGAAGTAAGTATTTGAGCTTGTGGGAGCATTATGAGTAATTGCATAAAGGAAGAATATTGATTATTGAGTAAAATTTATCTTGGAGTAATTTGATGTACTATAGGCCAAAATAAGATCACTTAAGAGGGAAATGAATATTCATGGACTTTTATGGTGCTTTTAGCTTGATTAATAAAAGAGAAGAAGACAAGTATACATTTTGGGAGCTTGTTTATGAGTTTTGAATCAATTATGGATTTTACAAAGCAAATACCTAGTTTAGTGAGCTTAATAGCTTCTATTGAGTTCAATGACTCATGTGGGGTGGAATTCTATATCTAATGGACTTATGAATGAAATATGACAAGTGGGGAGAATATTGACTCAAAAATAGTGTTTATCGGATCAAGTTAGTGTAATATATGCCATTTTCAACCAAGATACATCTCTCTTGTCCTTAAACCGATATTATCAGTTCATTTCACAGGTATCCAAAAAAATCAATCTTACTTTATAACCATCATGAAGGCCTATTACCAAGAATCATTTACTCTTATTGTCAATCCATTTATAACCATCAAGGCCTTTTCCTTTTCAATCTCATATATCTTATTGTGGTTTATTTTACTTTTATTTTACTTTATATTAGATTAATTACCTTTAATTATACAGTTTTGGTTATCTTAGCTTAACCTATCTTATATTGATTTATTCAAGTTACGGACGCCAATTGCTTGCTGAACTTCTATCAAAGTTACAAGCTATGAGAGTATGAATTACTAGCTACACATATCTACAATTACATTTGTGAATCAAAGTCAAGGCCTAATTTATCGTTCCCCGTTACGCCTAAGTTTTATTGAGTTAGAACATATTTATCAAGTTCGGATCCATTTTGAAGACTCAAGGTACGTTCATTGCCTATATCTTTAAGATTCAGCACCATTTTATCAAGTTATAGTATCATTTTGGTAAGTATATCAATGAATCATTTTAATCAGAGATTTACCACATAATTAGTGACCCCGTCAGCGGTAGGGTGACGGCCCTTCAATCAGTGATACGTCGCGATGTTAGGTCAAAATTCCCGATCGACCTGGTAGGTGTGCACCTATTAATGGATCGTCATATCTATCAAGGGATTCACTTACAGACAATAATTAGCAATTTAGTTTTATGTTACTTACATTTCCATCGCTATTGCGAACTAAATGAATTGCAAAAGGTGGGTACCCATCAACAGTGTTTCTACGCTCATTTTATAATACAGGAATGTATGTACTGAGTTTTAGTTTACATTTTCGAATTGTTTTCATGTTTTTCATTTTAGGTGATGAAGTATAACATGTTTCTCCATTTAGTAAGTCCTTTTAGAAGTCATCAGATGCTCACAGTGGATTCAGCATAGCAGGAATGTTGGGATTGACCTCAAGGTTAAGTTGGGTCTATCTTCAATATACTTATATAGTAAGGAGTACTAGTTAGCACATGGTATAATTAAGTCAATTGTATTAAAGTTGAACTATTATGGACTTCAAACTTGGAGTGTTTCAGTTTAATAGATATTATGATTGTGAACATGAGTTGCAAGATTGAATGGTTTTAGTGAGCCTTGTCCTTTTCAGGATGGAGGTAACGCCTTCTATCATGAAATCTTCATTTGCGGTTATCTATGAATAAAGTAATTAGCAATTTGGGGGCGTTACATTAGTTAACTCAATTCTTAAAATTTGTAAAGATGCAAATTTTTGAATTTTGACTAGCATCCCTGTCCATTGTAATTTTTTATTTTATTATTTATTTTTAAATCTTGATAGGCAGTATCATTTTAATTTGTGGGGTTTTGGAAGCCTAGACAATCATTCTTCCACCTAATTTCTGGGGTTCGAGGTGTGGACTTCAGGACTAGAGACACCAACTACAGGCTAACTTCATCAGTGGCAATAGTGTTGTTATCGGAAGTTAGTTGCCACCCACACCCATCATTTACCCCTATTCCTCCATCCCTGTTTTTTGGTGCTTCGAACCTAGTTGCTGTGAACAAACCTTCCACACTGTCTATTGTCCTCTGGGCTCATTCAGATCCATTAGCCATTTACTCCTGTTGGCACCAAAATAGATCCATAGTGGCCATTCCCCTTGTGACCCAACCTTTGTACTAAGTTTGTAATGCCATAATCCAGCAGTCCTGGCCAAACTCGACAATCCAGCAGTGCTACTTTGGCTGCCTAGGAAGGCGATAGTGCCTACACCTTGCTAGGGTACGGTGCCGGTGAGCCATTGGGTGTCCTGACAAGCCATTGGGTGGTCTTCCTTGTGTCTCTGCTTATTTTGTACTAGACTGATAAAGAAGGTTGGGTTGCTTCTAGCCTGTGCTGCTCTGATTTTACTATAGATTGTAGGCTACACTTTGATTGACACGAGCACATTTCATTTATTAGCCCTGTCCATGTGTTTTCTTTTTCAGTCGTTTGGTGGTTTTTTTAGTGCTTATCAATTGTGTGGCTTAGTTACTGTGAAACTTATTACCTATTAGTAGAACTGTTTTTACTTGTCCTTTTTTGGTCTTAATTGTGTAGCTTTAGTTTGTGCTAGTTCTATTGCTATCCTTTATTGTTGTTGTTATTATTATTATTATTATTATTATTATTATTATTATTATTATTATTACTACTATTACTACTACTACTATCATTATTATTATTATTATTATTATTATTATTATTATTATTATTATTATTATTATTTCCAATATTATTATTACTATTACTTCTTTTTATTAGTAGTAGTATCACGTATTATGTTATATTGTGTTTGTTTTATCCGGCATTAGTTAGTTCTAGCTATATTGTACAATTATTATGTCTATTATTATTATTTTTGTTGTTGGTAGTATTAGTATTATTATATTATTTTCAATTATTTGTTTTACTGTTGACTAGTTGTGTATTCTTGTCAAGTAGATTTCTAGTCTCGTTAACTAATTTTGTTGTTCTTTTCCTATTAGTTGGGGCCACCCAATGATTATTTTAGGGTGATTTATTCGTTACTCACTCATTAATCTGAATGGCAAACTTATTTTATTATTAGTAGTAATATCTATTATTATTGAGTTGCTAGAGGTGGGTGTTGGTAGCTTTAGCTAGTGGCGCGCAATGTCGTAGCTCCAGCAAGTCCTCCGGGGGGAAAAAGGGTTAGGAGGGGTGTAGGGTTTTGGAAGGTGTGCCTAATGTCTTGGAATATTGGTTCACTTACTGGTAAGTTAATATAATTAGCTAAGGTCTTTGGATAGACGTAGGATTAACATAGCATGTGTTCAAGAGACTAAGTGGGTGGGGATTAAAGTTAGAGAAGTTGATGGGTACAAGCTATGGTATTCGGGGTCAAAGAAGGTTAGGAATGGAGTTGGCATTTTAGTTAATAAGGAGTTGGTTGACTTTGTTATTAAAGTAAGGCATAAGAGTGATCGAATTATGACCATTAAGGTATTGGTGGGATCAAAAATGCTAAATGTGGTTAATGTTTATACGCCTCAAATAGGTTTGCCAAACGATATTAAGAATCAATTTTGGGAGGATTTGGATATGGTTATTTAGGATGTACCTCAGAGTGAAAAACTTTTCACAGGAGGAGACTTTAATGGCCATATTGGTGTAGACTCATATGGGTATGACACGGTTCACAGACATTTCGGTTATGGGGAGAGAAACAATGGAGGAGTTTCTGTCCTAGACTTTGCGGTTGCCTATGAATTATTGGTGGTTAACTCCTATTTTAAGAAGAAGGAGAACCACTTGATGACCTTTAGGAGTGCTTCTATAAAGACTCAAATTGATAACTTCCTGATTAGGAAGAATAATAGAAGGTTATATAAGGATTGTAAGTGATACCTAGTGAGTATTTAGGATCTCAGCATAGGTTGGTAGTGTTGGATGTAGAGTTCAAATATTCAAGGTGGAAGAAGAGGAGTCTTGAGGACTCTAGAGTTAAGTGGTGGAATCTTACAAAGGCAAACGCTATGAAATTATCAAAGAGGATTACTAAAGAAGGAGTTTGGAGGCAAGTACAGGATGCAGATGCAACGTGGGAGGCAATGGCAGAATGTATTCAAAGGTTGGCTAAGGAAATCCTAGGTACATCTAGGAGAGGTGGTTGCAAAATGAAGGGAGTCTGGTGGTGGCGAGGAGGTAAAGGAGAAAGTCAAGGAAAAGAAAGAGGCATACGCTACTTTCATAAATAGTGGTACGGATGAAGAGAAAGAGATTAGTAGAGTTAGATATAAGGTAGCAAAAAAGGTAGCCAAGAAAGCTGTAACTGTAGCTAAGAGCATGGCTTATGATAGGTTATATCAAAAACTAGAGACCAAGGAAGGTGCGAAAGAAGTTTTTAAACTGACAAGAACTAGGGAAAGAAGAATAAGGGATTTCCGTGTTCAAGGTGCACCAAAGATGAAAATAGTAAGGTGCTATTTGAGGATGCTGAAATCAAGGAGAGATGGTAAAGGCACTTTTTCAAACTCCTCAATGGTGAAGTGATGTAATATTTTCGAAGTAGGAAACGAGAGAGTAGTGAGAGGCGACTTGATCATCAATTGCGTGAACCTATCAGCAAGGACGAGATTAAAGAGTCTCTAAAGAAGATAACCAATGGGAAGGTAGAGGGACCAGACCAGATATCGATGAAAGTGTGGACGTGATTGGGTGAAGAGGGACAAGAGTTGCTAATAGAGCCTTTCAATGTTAGGACACCATGAGGGGTTACCAATGACTTCTATGTTGGTGTAGGCCTGTATTAGGGTTCCGCTTTAAGCCCTTTTCTTTTCATTGTAGTTATGGATGAACTTTTAAAAGAGATTCAAGATAAGTTATCCTTGTGTATGTTATTCGCAGATGACATTGTTTTTATTAATAAGACCAAAGAGGGAGTTAATGATAAGTTAGAATGATGGAGACATACACTAGAGATTAAAGGTTTTAGAGTAAGTAGATCGAAAATCGAATACCTACGTTGCTGTTTCAGTGGAAGTGAAGATGCGAGAGGAGAAGTCACGATTGACGGGATGACGATACCAAAGGTCGAGAAGTTTAAATATCTAGGCTCGATCATTCAACAAAATGGGGATATTGACACAGATATCAACCACTGCATAAAAGTGGGTTGGCAAAAATTAAAGTATGCATCAGGTGTGCTGTGTGATAAGAGATGCATGTATGATTAAAAGGCAAAGTCTATCGCATGGTAGTTAGACCTGCTATACTGTATGGATCGGAGTGCTGGCCTATAAAAAAGACTCAGGTTTAAAGGTTAATAGTAGTAGAGATGAGGATGATTAGATAGATGTGTGGTCATATGAGAATGGATAGAATTAGGAATTGAGTAATCAGAGACTTAGTTAAAGTGTCTCCCATCACGGATAAGATGAGAGAAATCAGACTTAGATAGTTTGGCCATGTAAAGAGAAGGAGTGTGGATGCTCCAGTGAGGAGATGTAAGAGGATTAACATACCCAAATGTAAAAGAGGGAGGGGACGACCAAAGAAGAGTTTAGACGAGGTGATTAGAGCGGACTTAAAGGTTATACGATTAACCGAGGACATGGCTTATGATAGGAGACTATGGCGAGATAGGATTAAGACCTTAGATCACAGAGAGTTGGCCTTATAGTTGTCTTTCGGTTGCAGTAGGATAGGTTTGGTTGTAGTTTTTTCATATGTCGTGTTTGTATGTAGGTTGTATACACATATAAAAAGAGACATCGTTTGCCTACCTCTGTTTTTTAAGGTATAGTACCTTTCTGTGCTTTGTTGTACTTATATTTACATAGTTATGGCCACTTGATTTATTAGTATTTATTAGTTTATTCCTTACTACTTATCCTTAGTTTTTTCCATTAAATGTTTTTCACAAAATCCTTTTTCTATAAAATGTTTTCACAAAATCTTGTTTTGTAGGTCTCTTGGAATTAGCCTCTCTACGGGGCAGGAATGCCGGTAGAGGTAAGCCTACATCTGGATCTCCCCAGACCTCGCAAAAGCGAGACCCACATTAGGAGGTGGTGGTATTGTTGTTGTACTTATTTTTTAAATCTTACTTTCACATTTTTTTATGAACAATGAATGTTGTCTTTTTATGTTTGATTCATTAACTTGTCTGATGCTTTTCTTAATATAACCTTTTAAATTTACGAGTTGATTAGTAGAGGTCGTCATTAATGGCAGGTGGTCCCAGGGTGCATCTTATCCTAGCATTCTACCTTTACCTCCGTATCCAGGCCTTTAATGTCGTTCAAGCCAAAGGAGTCAAATTGTCCCCATACTACTGATTATTCAAGGACCTTTCTAAAGCCTTTTCCTATCCAGTCACATCCATTTAAGCTGCTCGTTCAGATTAAGGCTTGCTAGTATAATTTTTGTGTGTTTTTAAATACTCACTAGTAACTGTGCTTAACCACTATATCATGAAAAATGGGAAAGTTTCTTTTTGGATGCAGGATAAATAGGTAGTTGAACAGGAAACTTGACTCGTTGATCCAAAAAATGTGTCCTATTTGGGCCAAAGATTCCGTTTGGGTTTTGCCCAAGATCCCAGTCGGGTTCTTGCATCTTAGCATGAACAGTTCAGTTTTCTACTTTAAATAGTGAATACTACCTGTGCTAGGGAGCTAAATGAGTTATTGGTCCATTTGGCTATTACTTTCTGCCTCGAAAAATAATAGTTTATTAGTAAATAAATAAAATTAAAATTCCAAGCAAGCACACCCAGCAATGAGCCAAGCCATTCATGGGGAAAACCGCCTGAGGGAATAGACTGTGGTCCTTACAAATGAGGAGATGCTATTAACTAACAATTTGAAGAGAATTGCAAACATTCTTCTTCCAACACCTATACTATAAAATTGGGTGACATGGCGTACTTTGAGACAGAGAAGAGTTTTTTTTAGGGATGACCATGAAAATAGGAAATGAGTTCTAAAAATTAAAAAATTGTTATATATGGAAGAATCTATAGAACCAAGATCGTCATATAATTCCATTAGCTTCTTTTCCCTGAAAATTGAGTTAATTTTGTTGGCCTTAACATCTCTACTAATTTTATCATTAACAATAAATTTTTGCCAATGTCTTAAACTTATCCACAAATTAATGATACATTTCAGCTGTATGTACATAGAAATTCAAGAGCTTGAAATCTCCCTTCTTAAACATTGAGTTAGATAATAACATTACTACAAAGTGTAAGCTTTTGTCCCTCTCCTAGGGTTCAACGATTTTCCTCTAGATAGAGCACCATTGTCCTCGTTAACCTTGACCCTCTTAGGAGTTTTTTTAATCTTGCCTTCGTGGAAGCAGTGGTTATCTATTTTAGGGTGTGTGTGGCTGTTTTTCTCTCTTTGACAAGGATACAATTTTTCAACCAATCAGTAATATATACTTTCCTTTAAGTCTATGTTATGGCATCAAGAAGCATGAATAAGAGCGAGAGGCTGGAGGAAATATGGAAGAAACTCTATTTATTGGATGATAAGGAGGAAGTAGTCACCCCTAGGGTAGCTAATGGGAAGTGCAGTGGAGAGGATGAGTTTAAATTCTGTTTGGTGGGAAGATTACACACATATCATTTTTTTTTTTTTTTAATGCTCAGGCTATGAGGAAGATGTTGGCGATAGTATGGAAGCCGGTAAAGGATGTCAATATAAGGGATTTGGAAGGGAATATTATCCCTTTCAATTTTATCATGAGATGGATATGAGGAAGGTTCTAGATGGAGGACCTTAGAGCTTTGGCTAACACCTCAGGGTGTTGAAGGGTGTAAAGGCGATGAACAACTGTCAAAGCTTGAACTTGACAGAATAGTGTTGTGGGTTCAAATTTACGATCTTCCATTCAAAAATAGAGATGAAGAGATTATCAGAATGATTGCTGGTAAAGTGCGAGAGGTGTTAGAGGTAGACGAGGACGACTATGGGACGTATTCAAGAGTGCAAATTAATCTAGAAATAGCAAAGCCACTGTGAAGGGGAATGAACAGATGGATGAGAAGGAGGATGGATATGGGTGGACTTTGAATATGACTGATTGACATTTTTTTGTTACGTGTGCACACACATGGGGCATAGCGAGAAGGAATATGAGATGCTTATGAACTATCAAGGTTAATAAATGAGGAGCATCAGTATGACGCTTGGATCTAAGCACAAACCAATCGAAGGCTAGTGATAACAATTGGTGGCCAATGGTGGTTGATGCGTGCACCACCAAAGTTGGCGGTGAGTTAGATATGGGCAAAGTGAAGTCAGGGGCACATGGGTAATTTCTTTTTAGCGGGTAGGAATTCTAGAACTTTGAATGGGGATGATGTTTTTGGAAATGCTGGGAGCCAGGATTGTGTTACCTCTGTGGAAGGAGATTTGGTGGAGGAAAATTCAAGTGGAAGAGTTGGAGGCATACGCTGGAAGCTAGGGATTTTCGGTTAAGTAGATCAAAAACGGAATACCTCCATTGTTGTTTCAGTGGTAGGATAGAAGAAGGGGGAGAAATCACACTGGATGGGAGGGTGATACCAAAGGTCGCTAAATTTAAGTATCTGGGCTCGATCATCCAGCAAAATGGGGACATTGACGAGGATATTAGCCAGCGGATAAGAGTGGATTGGCAAAAGTGGAAGTCAGCGTCAGGGGTACTGGGTGACAAGAGAGTGCCCCTAGGATTGAAAGGAAAAGTTTATCGGATGGTAGTTAGACCGGCTGTTCTCTATGGATCGGAGTGTTGGCCTCTAAAGAAGACGCAGGCCCGAAGGTTGATGGTAGCTGAGATGAGAATGATCAGGTGGATGTGTGGTTTTACGAGATTGGACAGAATTAGGAATGGAGTAATCAGGAGCTTAGCTGAAGTGGCCCCCATAGAGGAGAAGATGAGGGAATCGAGACTCAGATGGTTCGGCCACGTAAAGAGGAGAAGTGTGGCCGCCCCAGTGCGGAGGTGCGAGATGATCGTCCCCTACGGTGGAAAGAGAGGGAGGGGTAGACCAAAGAAGAGCCTAGAGAAAATGGTTAGAGAGGACTTGAGAGTTGCCGGTCTGACGGAGGACATGGCTCAGGATAGGATGTTGTGGCGGGATAGGATTAAGGTCTCTGATTGTAGGGGACCGGCCGCGTAGGTGGTAGTAGCTTCGGTGGGGTGGGGCGGGTAGGGTTTTGGTATGCTTGTCTGCATGTCGTGCTTTTTCGGGATGTGACGGCATCTAGCGCCCCTAGTTGGATGAGGTATGTCTCTGCTCCTTATTTATTTTTGCTCTCCGGTCCATTTTCTCCTCCTTGGTTTTTGGTTTGCAATCGTTTTCTCTGTAAACCTTTAAAAAAAAAAAAAAAAACTGTTTTGTGGGTCTTAAGGAATCAACCTCTCTATGGGTAGGAATACCGGTAGGGGTAAGGTTGCCTACAGCTGGATCTCCCCAGACCCCGCGAAAGCGGGACCTACACTGGGAGTGTTGTTGTTGTGGAGTCATAAGGTACATCATGTAACGAGGAGGGTGTTATAAGTAGGAAGGTGGCTTTTGGAAAATGAGTGGGCTAGGCCTAAGAGACACATTGGATAAGTATTATTGATGGGTCAGGAGGTGTGGAGTAGTATAACAAAAGCATCAAGGCATCCCAGATTGGGCAGTTGATGCTTTAGTCTTATCTTCTCCAAGGACTTGGAAAATTTACTCTAACATGGATGGTAACGTGAACATGGTCAAGGTGGGGGGAGGTGATGTGACTGAAGCTCTTTCTAATGCTACTACAACTACACCGACGGACTCAACACAATGGGTCCATCTGGAAAAATGATAGGCTTTATTTGGAACTGCTGGGCGCTTGGGGACCCTCGTGCAATTCATTCCCTAACCGACCTGGTAGTGGCTAAGTCACTCAATTTTGTCTTCCTAATGGAGACTTTGCACAGTAAAAATAAAGTTGAATACATAAGGAGAAATCTAGGTTACGATGAATGTTTTCCACAGTAGGGTGGTTGGAAAGGCTGGCAATGTTGTGGAGAAATTCGGTACGGGATAGAATTACCTCATACTCTAGAAATCACATTGGCTTAATTTTCAAAGGCAAGGCTGGGGTTGACACATGGAGATACACCAGTTGCTATTCTTACCCTAAGAAAATTAGGCGTAGGGATTATTTGCGGAGGACAGCTGGTGTGTGAACCCTTCCTTGCTGTATAGGAGGAGATTTTAATAATATTCTAGAGGAAGCTAATAAGAATGGGGTAGTGGAGAGGGCGCCTTGGATGTTGCGAAAATTTTAGGGGGCGATCGATTACTGTAGTTTGCAGATGTAGAGGGATACCCATTCACATAGAACAATAGCAACCAAGTTGTGCTCATGTACGATAACGCTTAGATAGGGTGTTCAGAACTGTGCATTTTTGAAGCTCTTTCCAAAAATTTAAGCTCGACATCTAGGTGCATCTCGATCTGATCATGTTCTATTATGGTGGATTTTAAGGGAGGGGATGTTAGGCATCGTATGAAAGTGAAGAGATTTATGTTTGAGCACTTTTGGCTGACTAAAAAGGAGTATAGATGTATTGTTTGCTCAACATGGAAGGGTGATCATGAAGGGTCTGGTCTTATTAGCAAAATAATTAATGCAACAAGTACCTTAAGTGCATCAGGTGAAAAGAAGTTTAAAAATTTAAGAACTCAAATTGTAGAGGCTAAAGAGCAACTAGAGAAAATTCAGCTTTACCCTCAGACTAAGGAGAACATTGAAAAATACTAGGCCCAGTGTAATCTTATGAATAATGTTCTCCAAAAGGAGGAGATTTTTTGGGGGAATAGGGCAAAGAGAGACAAATTGAAGTTTTGGGATAGGAATGCACGATATTTTCACGAAAGGGTGAAGCAAAGGCGGCATAGAAGTTTGATAAAAGGCATGAAGGATAAGGCAAGGTTTTGGAAGAAGAAGGGGCTTGAAATTCCTTGGGTAGTCATTGATTAATTTCAAAATTTGTTTCATGGCCTGGAAAGGTTGGAGTTGGAGCCAGTTTTAGATGCCCTACAACCACGCTTATATATATTAGACGTTAAAGCTCTTTCTAACGACTTCACCGGAAAGGAGGTACGGCAAGCATTTTTTCTGATGAATCCAAATAAAGCCACTGGAGCTGATGGTATGTCTCATGCTTTTTTCCAACATTGTTGGGATATAGTTGGGGCACGGGGCTTGGTGGCGAAGGAATATATTTGCCATACTCACAACTACAAAAAAAAAAAAAAGGAGTCAAATGGATGGCGATGGCATACCTGTGGTGAGTGACAACGTCGTACGGTTACAGATGATGGATGACAACGACAGGCGGTGCCGAGTCGAACGGCGGTGGTGATTGACGGCGGGGCTTGATGAGGGCAAAGTCTCTAGGGTTTATGGGTGGGTGAGAAACGAGAATGCAACTGGGATGGTGATTAACGAGAATGCTGGGAAAATAAAAATAAATTTATTTTTGTTCTATTTTTTTAAATACAATGTTCATCCCTGAAGGATTGAGAACTTGATACCCCTCATGAGTAGGGGGTTTCAAGTCCCTTGATTTTGGAAGGAATTTGAAACTTGGAGGTATCAAGTTCCTTTCCTTTAAAATCCTCACCAAACAATAAGGAAAGGAACTTGAATCCTTAGGTTTCAAGTTCCATTCCTATTTTCCCCACAAAACAGTTGCAATTCTCTTCAGAAAATTTAGAAGTTTATATAGTAGTTTGAAATTAGCCATAGATGGGCATGAAAGAAGTGTGAACATGAACGCTAACTGAATGGTGGAAAGGGAGGTAATTGGAGAAGTTTGGAATTTTAAATTGAATGTGTTTAGTTGGGAACTTATAATCAAGTTATAAATAAGGACTTAGTTTAATGCTAACAACAAGTTAAGCCATGATTGTAGCCAACTTGATTAAGACAATAACTATGAGTCCAATTAAAAATGTTAGGGGACTAGAAGGAAAACATTGATTATGGTATAAAAGTCAGTAAATGCAAATTGATATTATACTCTAATTTATAAAGTGAATACCTTGATAATCCAAAATTGGGTATAGACAGAGCCATGTTGAACTAAACCCAATCCACAAATTGTACCACTTGACCTTGCCTTTTCAGTAACAAATTACTAAGTTACAAAGGATAGAGATTGAAATATTCCTAATGAAAATAGTTAATATGTTTAATTAAATAATTAATGAATTTTAAATAGGTAAGAAAAATACCAAGTGTATAGTGCTCAATTACTAAGATCATAATAAGATTTCTAAGATCATAAAAATGAAAATTACATAACATTACTAATAATAAAAAGTTAATTTGGAACATAAGCGAGACCACTATTCCCATTTGTCGAGGCAAAAATTAATATTTTATGGAGGGAGAATGATTTCAAAACTAGGTATGCTTACTGTCTATACCCTTCAAAATATTCAAATGTTTTGTAAATACCAAAATCTCACAATATACAAATATTTAATGGATTATTTTCAATTATTATTTTGCCACATAATTAAGCAGATCCACAATTATCAGTTATCAATTAGGCCTATTAGTTCACCAACGGGCTGTAGCTCAGGCTTCTCGATCGGTTTAGGAGATGTGCACCTATTCAAGGATCACATATAGAAACTCATCAGTTTGGGTTCCATTTCTAGATATAACTGGTAACAGTTTTAATATAATTCTCCCCCCATTTTGAACTAAAACGAATTGAAATGCGTGCGTTCACTGAAAAATAATTTTTTTCTTTATAGCATAGGGGTAAATGTATTAAATTTTAACTCATTATGTGAATATTTTTGTGGTTTGTGCTTTATGCTTTTAGGAAAATAAATTGCGAAATCCTTACTTGATCAATATCTGGGAGGCAAGGAATAGTTAATGACGTCTAAACAAGCTCATAGTGACATTTCATGAATTCAAGGTCATCAAAGGGCAAGATTGTGGGTTATTGGACTTTCATTTGAGTTAGGTATGCATAAATTATGCATCATTTCATCCAAGTTATTAACAACTAACGTTCAAATAATTAAGATTAACCAGGTGATTAAGAGTTGGAAAATTACATATGTGGTATCAGAGCCTATGTTTTAGGGTCACTGCAAGCTATAGGGTGTTGGTTGTGTTGGACTAGTTAAATATGAGGTTGATGATCGGTTAATAGGCATGAGTCCACATCAAAATTTATCATGTCCTAAGCCTTTGCTATCAAGGCCAAAGACTATTTAGGTAACGCCCTAGGACCCCACCGTTAACAAATAAATCAAGAAAGCATTCAATTGATCTTCTATTTAGTTCCTTATACCAAAGAAGCGTGACAAACTCAGCATAGCAACCTAGTGAAGTTTAGGTTACACATTCATCCTACAAGGGTGATTTCCATTTAACGGTTATCCTTACTTAAGATTTGGATATGCTGACGTCTAAAAACATCTCTTGAGGATGCCATTTGCCAATTCTTATGTGATTCATGTGATACCAAGTTCTTCTATGCAAGGGAAAATAAACTTATTATCATACCTTATGTTGAATCAATATAGAGAGACCCACATGAAATATGTCTGGGGGTCTACCATAATGTCACAGCTTATCTACAATATAACTTACTATAGTGAAGTATATGATGTTTGTCTAATAGTTTGTGGTATGCTACTCAGTGTTACATGAGTCATATGCAACAAGATAAAAGGATATCAGGCAAAGAGGGTGTTTTGTCAGTTAACTGATTTCAAGATTTTGTTAATTTATGTAGGCTACATATGCTAGGTGCATTTGCAAGAAATTTGTACTTTAAATAAGGGTTACAACTATAAAGTTACTGAAGTAGTGGAGGAAAATTTAGATGTGGGTCGTTAGTGGATATTGCAACCACAGGCCATCGATTAATGTTATACAAATAACCATCTTCTAATCACGGTGACAACAAGTTGATGAACATTGAAAAAACATCAAAAATTTATTAGAGGAAAATCCTTCAAGGTTTGAGATCGCATGACCTGGCTGAGGCTATATATAGATTTGGTGTGAGGCTTAGACAAACTCCATGCGTGCATGAAAGTTGCTAAAGTTTCTAGACATTCATAAGAAGTTATAAGGAAATGGAATAAATCATCTCTTGCCAAGTTGGGTGGATTATGATGCATGTTTTCGCTCATTAAATTTTGTAAAATCAATTATGTCTAGAAAAAAAGAATTTACAGCATACAAGGTGATTAGATAAACAGATTTCTTGGGGCTAACAAGGATCAGACGACAGAAAGGAGATAACAAAGCATACACACACATTGGAATCATTAAAGAGATAGGACCAATGAGTAAAAGCTTCAAGCATACTCAAGTTTTGGGTAATCAGTAGTTATGTAGGTGGAACCACACGAAAAAGATAGAAGATATGTTATATATGTCCATGTATTGTGTACTTTGTATACCAAAAATTTTCAAGGTAATAATATGTATTCTAGTTAATGAGTGGACAGCATCTGTGAATACAATTTTGGGTGATCAATGGCATCTGGAGGAATACAATAAAAGCATAATAGTTTTATCAATTAAATATATGGCACTTGGTGTTGGGGCGTCACAACTCATGCTAGTAAGGAATAAGGAGTAACAACTTGAGCATATATTGCTTAGACTCTAGAGGGTTATTACTAGTGACCTTTTTAGGTTAGGATGTCCTATTCAAGAATGAATTGCTAAGACATAACCCCAAGAGAGCAACAAAGGATTATGGGGTAAATAACATATGGGAGGTGTCTATATAGAGTTAAAAACTTAAGCGAATTTTTTAAACATATCAAGCCCATGTGATTTTGCAGAGTCTATGTATTAATTTAAAGGAGGCCATAGTAACTTTTGTTAGCTAACTTTAGACCTTCCTTTTAAGATACCATTACATAATTATGTAACCTCTGTTAGGAACCCGTGACTTCCTTGATTACAATGAGGAGCTTTAGCCACAGCTATATTATACTCTAACATGGCCTCACCTATAATTTCTTTTGAGCCAAAGTAATCGTCTGTTCCTTGATGTAAATTTGTTGATCTCATTAGCAATACTGCATTGGATGTCTTTTCCATCATTGAACTACCTTATGTGGAATCACAATCATCAAGTTCAGAGGTGTCCCTCTTGCTTTCCCTAATTATCCTTACCCGGCTAAATCCTTGCAATCCTTCATTCAGTAATCACATTGCCTTTCTTACCCATAACTAGTGTGAGACCCGCATTTTTGACGTACTTGCTTAACAAATATTATGCCTGTTGGGTTGGAAACTTTTATTTTCATATCTGCCAACCTACAACTGCCATATCGCCCAAGTTATTGACCTATTCAACTTTAGATTCCATAATAAATTTCCTAAAGTTGTGTAACAAGACAAGCCTTCGATTCCTTGAACTCCAACAAAAGCAATTCTCAAATACGATCAGATTGTTGAACCCTGGTAATAGTTCTGTAATTTACTAAATCGATCCTTAATATAATCAAAGGGCCAGTAAGCTGACCAACGATTATATTTAGGACTTCGGTTTAAGATTAGAGGCCCGAGTATTCGATTATTAATACAATAGGTTGAAGTTTTGTGGTAGATTTGAGCCCAAAAAAAGGGGAAGGGGTTGAAATTAAAACCACACGCCTGAAGCCCCCCCGTGCCTCCTTCTTCTTCCTTGCGTGGCCCGACCCTCCCCCCCTTCTCTCTCTGCCGTTCTTCTGCTTCCTCACTACACGCCTGCCATCTCCTCTTTGTCCTCGCTGCTACGCCACACCTGACCGGATCCAAGCGACGCCACCGGTGCCGGCGTCTCCCCCCTGCCTGTGGCCGAACCATCTCGGCGCAGAACAGGCCAACACTCGGTAAATTGGTGCATGCAAGGTGAGCTCGAACCTGTTCTTCTTCTATAAATTCAATCCTTATCTAAAATTCATCTGAATCATGCTTAATTTCTCAGAAAAATTGAGTTAGGGTTTTGGGGTTCGGTGGTGGTCGAACCTCACGCGAAGTCAGCGGACCTTCTGGGTGTGTGGAGTCCGATTTTTGACTTCAATCTAGCCAATTCTCACGCATATAGCTTGGATTTGAGGTGGGTGGACCTTTAATCCCTCCTATTTTAAGGATTTCGAATGATAGTTATATGAATCAGTTTACTGAATTGGTAGATTGGATTGTTATTGTATGAATTCGATTATATGTGTGGACAAGCAAATGAATTAAACATTGCTATGCTAGGGCAGAACCAATATATTCTTGAAAGGTTGCTAGATGTTTTAAAATGGAGTTTCGATGAATCTAACTTACATTTATTGCTAATCATAGCATTTAAGTTAGAAACGAAGTTGTTTTTATGATTTAGCAACCCTATTACGTTTATACGAAGCTTTCAAGTTAGAATCAAAGTCGTTTTATGATTAGGCAACCTTGTTATGTTTATAAAGAGCCTTTTAGTTAAAGACGAAGTCGCTTTACGATTTAATAAACTTATTATGCTTTTGCGAAGCATTTAAGTTAGAAAATAAGTCGTTTTACGATTTAGTAAACGTGTAATGTTTATAAGAAACTTTTAAGTTTAAAGTGAAGTCGTTTTACAAGTTAATAAACGCATTACGTTTATACGAAGCTTTTAAGTCAATAATGGAGTCGTTTTACAAACTAGCAAACGTTTTACGTCTATAGGAAGTTCTTAAATTAAAAACGAGGTCATTTTGCAAGTTAGTAGCCGTAGTATGTTTATATGAAGTTTTGAAGTTAGGAACGAAATCGTTTTACGACTTAACAAGCTTATTGCGTTTTTAAGAAGCTTTGAAGTTTCGGAGGAAGTCGATTTATGTATTAGTAGACTTATAACGTTTATGAAAAGCTTTTAAGCTTCGAACTTAGTTTGAATTAAGCATTGACCAAACATGTTATGTTTTAACGAGTTTCGATTCACAATTTAGCAGACATATTACATTTAAAAGAAGCGTTTAGCCAAAAAGCGAAGTCGTTTTATGAGTTAACAGTCGTTTTACATTTATACGAAGCATTTAAGTTGGTAACTGCGTCGTTTTATGATTTAGTAAACAATTTATGTTATAAGAAGTCTTTAAGTTATTTATGAAGCCGATTTATGCGTTAACAAATCTTATTTTGTTTCTAAAAAGCCTATAAGTTTAAAACGAAGACGTTTTACAAATTAACAAACGTTTTACGTCATTAAGAAGCTTTTAAGTTGAGAATGAAATCGTTTTACGATTTAGCAAACTAATTACGTTTATACGAAGCTTTTAAACTAGAGACGAAGTCGTTTTGCGAATTCGTAAACGTATTTTTACAAAGTTAGTTTACACGTTGGCAAATTTAATTCGAGTATGAAAAGCTATGAAACCATTCACGAAATCGAATTATGAGATTAGTAAACTTGGCTTGTATCATGTTCATCCCTTGTGTTTGAAAGATTGAAATGAGCATAAAAAGGGCAATTGAAGGTGATCATTTACGAATCATAGCCTGGAAGTGCACGCTAGTAACTATCCAAGTTTTGAATCGAGAGTTAGTATACTCACCATGTTTTTTTTAAGAGGCATTTCTTGTTATTTGCCTAAAGCTAAAGTCGTAAGGAAATTATGTTTTCATGTTTTAAGTTCATAAAACTTATATATGAATACATATAAGTATGTTTGTCTACGAAGTATGTATGTGTATTATGTTTTCATATTTTAAGTTCATAAAACTTATATATGAATACGTATAAGTATGTTTGTCTACGAAGTATGTATGTATATTATGTTTTATGTTTTAAGTTCATAAAACCTATACATGAATACATATAAGCATGTTTATCTACTAAGTATGTATGTATATGAATTTCATAAGTTCCTAAGACCTATATATGAATCAGTATGAGTATGTATGTGAACGTATGGTTATGTTTATGTCTATGTGTACGTAGAGGAGCTACTCTAGAAACTTTAAACTTAAGTCTGAGACCCAGGGATGGTGGCTTTGTTCCCGCCTGGTATCACATATGTTACGTTATGATAGATTCAGGGATGGTGCTTTGATTCCTGTCTGAAGTCTAAGTATGAAATTACGTCTCAGCATACTATGATGTCTGTCCGGATAGGCGTATGTTGCCGCTCGAGTTTGGCCGACTTGGGATGGCAGTAACAAAGTACCTCTAAGAGTCTAGTCTCCTCATTTACGTGAATAATTTACTACGTATGTTTTTCTATAAGTAAAGATTATGTGTAAAACCTCTATTTATGCTATGTTCCTGGGCTTACGTAACTTCATTATGGTTGGTCAACATATTACGGTTTCTACTAAAGTTAAGCTTTTGGGTATGACTATTCCTTCGCTGGGTTTATGGTTTGAATATGTTGTATTATGTGAAAGCTCTTCAACTAAAATGAATTATGAAAGGCTTGCGTAAGTTAATATGTATTTTAAGTATGTTTTGGGAGAGAGGGTTTACTCACTGAGCGGTGGTTGCTCATTCCCATTACTTTTGATCCACAGGTATGTGATTGACGCGTGGAGTGCAACAAGGATGGACTTGCTTGGTTTGATTATGATGTGACTATGTAATATTGATTATGCTTGTAAGGCTATGTAATTATTTATCTTTTGTAAGGTTTATGAAAATAGAAAGCTCTGTATACTCCGGGCGTGTGGCCCGTAGAGTTGTAAACTCCGGCGTGTAGCCGTAGAGTTGTTGGCGTTATTTAGTACCTTTATGTATTGCAGGGATGTAAAATGGTCAGGTTTCAGGGGAGACTCTGCCCGTTTTGCCCCAGAAATTAAGGAAGCTCTAGCATGTCTAGCCCTAGGGTTAAACTCAAGGCCCAATTAGGTTATAATGGCTTAAGTTTTAAATTTTGAGTCTCTCTTATGTTATGTTTCAAATAGGTTTAAGCAAGTTGCCTTAACAGTCTTTCCCTAGAGGAAGGCTGTGGCGTGTAACACGACCCGCCTGAGGTCGGAGGTGTTACATTTGATGGTATCAGAGCTATGGGGTTTTCTAAAAGGATAAAAGAAAATGAGATTTGACTCGCCGATATGTTTTTATGTGCTAAGAGTTGTATGTTATGTGCTACGTGTTATGTGCTATGCGATGTATGTTGTGTATTAAGTGTTAAGTGTTAAGTGCTAAATTGTTGTAAGCTTGCTAGGAGGGGGTTGATGGAAATTCCTCTATAAGTAGCATATGTTTATGGTGCGCATAAGGACATGGAGTCTTATTACGAGTGCAGGAGTTAAGATAGTATTCGATATGTCGGAAGAGAGGTAAAATCCCCCTCCACCTCCGCCCCCAAATGATGGGATGGAGATGCTCATTAAATTTTTGAAGCTTAAGCCACCTACGTTTGACGGAGCACCAGATCCAATTCAGTATGAGCACTGGAAGAGGAAGATTGAGGGATTGTTTGAGGTTATGGAGTGTCCTGCTAATTATAAGGTGAAGTTCGCAGCTCACTTATTTGAGAAAGATGCTAGCTTTTGGTGAGATACAGTTAAGTTAAAAGAAGGCGAATAACCACTAACTTGGGCAGAGTTCAAGGGTTTATTAGATGAAAAATACTATCCTAAGGAGGTAAAATGGGCTAAGGAGCAGGAATTTTTGAACTTAAGGCAAGGAAAGATGTCAGTTGTTGAGTATATGTCTAAGTTTAATGAATTGAGTAGGTTTGCTCCTCATCAAGTGGCAAATGAGGAAATGAAAATGGAACGATTTGAGAGAGGCCTTAATTCTCAGTTAAAAACGAACATGGCTGCACTAACCTTTCCAAGCCTCCAAACGATGTACCAAAAAGTCATCAAAGTGGAGCGTGTTATAAATGAGTGTGAGGCATCTGAGTTGGCTACGCAGCAGAAAAGGAAGCGGGAGGTCGAGAGCTCTCAAGGAGTGGTACGTGGGAACGGGAGGAAGCCTAACTCCAATCATCAATCTCAGAAGGACTGCCCTCCATATGAGCCAAGGCCTCAGTGCGATACATGTGGTAAACTCCATAATGGACCTTGTGCGAGATTAACTGGGGCATGCTTTGAGTGTGGAGAAATTGGGCATTACCAAAACCAATGTCCAAAGAAAGTACAGGAAATCATGCAAGTTAATCAAAGGACTCAGTTAGCAAGTAGGCAAGGCGGCAACAATCTCCAAGCAAAGAAATGACTCCAACAATCTCACAGCTCCATGACGTGAATGAAAGTCGGTAAGAAATCTTTCTTTAAGTACTTCCTTTTATATAAGTATATATGGATTTATTTCACATCATGTGACCAAAGCGTATAAGTTTCGAGGACGAAACTTTTTATAAGTGGGGGAGAAATGTGGGACCCGTATTTTTGACGTACTTGCTTAACAAATATTATACCTGTTGGGTTGGAAACTTTTATTTTCATATCAATTTAATATGGTTTTTCACGCCAACTCATTTGTCTCTCTTCAATACGATTTGCCCTCGGCGCCTAAATAGAGCAAGTAGACGCTTGAAGAGATTGGCAAGGAGGAGACTGGATACCATTAGCCTTTTTCTTTTGATTTAAAAGAAGCGATGATTGCATAATGAAACCTCTTTGAAAACCTGTTGCGTAAATTCTAGTTGTGTGCTTGCATTCTAGGAAAGACCGAACTTAGATTTCGAATTTCGAGGACGAAATTCTTTTAAGGGGGGGAAGAATGTGAGACCCGCATTTTTGACGTACTTGCTTAACAAATATTATGCCTGTTGGGTTGGAAACTTTTATTTTCATATCTGTCAACCTACATCTGCCATATCGCCCAAGTTATTGACCTATTCAACTTTAGATTCCATAAATAAATTTCCTAAAGTTGTGTAACAAGACAAGCCTTTGATTCCTTGAACTCCAAGAAAAGCAATTCCCAAATACGATCAGATTGTTGAACCCTGGTAATAGTTCTGTAATTTACTAAATCGATCCTTAATATAATCAAAGGGCCAGTAAGCTGGCCAATTATTATATTTAGGACTTCGGTTTAATATTAGAGGCCCAGGTATTCGATTATTAATACAATAGGTTGATGTTTTGCGGTAGATTTGAGCTAAAAAAAAAGAGGAAGGGGTTGAAATTAAAACCACATGCCTGAAGCCCCCCCGTGCCTCCTTCTTCTTCCTTGCGTGGCCCGACCCCTCCCCCCCTTCTCTCTCTCCCGTTCTTCTGCTTCCTCACTGCACGCCTGCCATCTCCTCTTTGTCCTCGCTGCTACGCCACGCCGGACTGGACCCAAGCGACGCCACCGGTGCCGGCGTCTCCCCTCAGCCCGTGGCCGAGCCATCTCGGCACAGAACCGGCCAACACCCGGTAAATTGGTGCATGCAAGGTGAGCTCGAACCTGTTCTTCTTCTATAAATTCAATCCTCATCTAAAATTCATCTCAATCATGCTTAATTTCTCAGAAAAATTGAGTTAGGGTTTTGGGGTTCGGTGGTGGTCGAACCTCACTCGAAGTTAGCGAACCTTCTGGGTGTGTGGAGTCCGATTTTTGACTTCAATCCAGCCAATTCTCACGCATATAGCTTGGATTCGAGGTGGGTGGACCTTTAATCCCTCCTATTTTAAGGATTTCGAATGATAGTTATATGAATCAGTTTACTGAATTGGTAGATTGGATTGTTATTGTATGAATTCGATTATATGTGTGGACAAGCAAATGAATTAAACATTGCTATGCTAGGGCAGAACCAATATATTCTTGAAAGGTTGCTAGATGTTTTAAAATGGAGTTTTCGATGAATCTAGCTTACATTTATTGCTAATCATAGCATTTAAGTTAGAAACGAAGTTGTTTTTATGATTTAGCAACCCTATTACGTTTATACGAAACTTTCAAGTTAGAATCAAAGTCGTTTTATGATTAGGCAACCTTGTTATGTTTATAAAGAGCCTTTTAGTTAAAAACGAAGTCGCTTTACGATTTAGTAAACTTATTGTGGTTTTGCGAAGCATTTAAGTTAGAAAATAAGTCATTTTACGATTTAGTAAACGTGTAACATTTATAAGAAACTTTTAAGTTTAAAGTGAAGTCGTTTTACAAGTTAATAAACGCATTACGTTTATACGAAGCTTTTAAGTCAATAATGGAGTCGTTTTACAAACTAGCAAACGTTTTACGTCTATAGGAAGTTCTTAAATTAAAAACGAGGTCATTTTGCAAGTTAGTAGCCGTAATACGTTTATATGAAGCTTTGAAGTTAGGAACGAAATCGTTTTACGACTTAACAAGCTTATTGCATTTTTAAGAAGCTTTGAAGTTTCAAAGGAAGTCGATTTATGTATTAGTAGACTTATAATGTTTATGAAAAGCTTTTAAGCTTCGAACTTAGTTTGAATTAAGCATTGACCAAACATGTTATGTTTCAATGAGTTTCGATTCACAATTTAGCAGACATATTACATTTAAAAGAAGCGTTTAGCCAAAAAGCGAAATCGTTTTATGAGTTAACAGTCGTTTTACATTTATACGAAGCATTTAAGTTGGTAACTGCGTCGTTTTATGATTTAGTAAACAATTTACGTTATAAGAAGTCTTCAAGTTATTTATGAAGCCGATTTATGCGTTAACAAATCTTATTTTGTTTCTAAAAAGCTTATAAGTTTAAAACGAAGACGTTTTACAAATTAACAAACGTTTTACGTCATTAAGAAGCTTTTAAGTTGAGAATGAAATCGTTTTAGGATTTAGCAAACTAATTACGTTTATACGAAGCTTTTAAATTAGAGACGAAGTCGTTTTACGAATTCGTAAACGTATTTTTACAAAGTTAGTTTACACGTTGGCAAATTTAATTCGAGTATGAAAAGATATGAAACCATTCACGAAATCGAATTATGAGATTAGTAAACTTGGCTTGTATCATGTTCATCCCTTGTGTTTGAAAGATTGAAATGAGCATAAAAAGGGTAATTAAAGGTGATTATTTACGAATCCTAGCCTGGAAGTGCACGCTAGTAACTACCCAAGTTTTGAATCGGGAGTTAATATACTCACCATGTTTTTTTTAAGAGGCATTTCTTGTTATTTGCCTAAAGCTAAAGTCGTAAGGAAATTATGTTTTCATGTTTTAAGTTCATAAAACTTATATATGAATACGTATAAGTATGTTTGTCTACGAAGTATGTATGTGTATTATGTTTTCATGTTTTAAGTTCATAAAACTTATATATGAATACGTATAAGTATGTTTGTCTACGAAGTATGTATGTATATTATGTTTTTATGTTTTAAGTTCATAAAACCTATATATGAATACGTATAAGCATGTTTATCTACTAAGTATGTATGTATATGAATTTCATAAGTTCCTAAGACCTATATATGAATCAGTATGAGTATGTATGTGAACGTATGGTTATGTTTATGTCTATGTGTACGTAAAGGAGCTACTCTAAAAACTTTAAACTTAAATATGAGACCCAGGGATGGTGGCTTAGTTCCCGCCTGGTATCACATATGTTACGTTATGATAGATTCAGGGATGGTGCTTTCATTCCTGTCTGAAGTCTAAGTATGAAATTACGTCTCAGCATACTATGATGTCTGTCCGGATAGGCATATGTTGCCGCTCGAGTTTGGCCGACTTGGGATGGCAGTAACAAAGTACCTCTAAGAGTCTAGTCTCCTCATTTACGTGAATAATTTACTACGTATGTTTTTCTATAAGTAAAGATTATGTGTAAAACCCCTATTTATGCTATGTTCCTGGGTTTACGTAACTTCATTATGGTTGGTCAACATATTACGGTTTCTATTAAAGTTCAGCTTTTCGGTATGACTATTCCTTCGCTGGGTTTATGGTTCGAATATGTTGTATCATGTGAAAGCTCTTCAACTAAAATGAATTACGAAAGGATTGCATAAGTTAATATGTATTTTAAGTATGTTTTGGGAGAGAGGGTTTACTCACTGAGCGGTTGTTTCTCATTCCCATTACTTTTCCCTTTTTTCCCATATCCACAGGTATGTGATTGACGCATGGAGTGCAACAAGGATGGACTTGCTTGGTTTGATTATGATGTGACTATGTAATATTGATTATATTTGTAAGGTTATGTAATTATTTATCTTTTGTAAGGTTTATGAAAATAAAAAGCTCTGTATACTCCGGGCGTGTGGCCCGTAGAGTTGTAAACTCCGGCGTGTAGCCGTAGAGTTGTTGGCGTTATTTAGTACCTTTATGTATTGCAGGGGTGTAATATAAGGCTTAGGCATGGGAAAATGGTCAGTTTTCAGGGGAGACACTGCCCATTTTGCCCCAAAAATTAAGGAAACTCTAGCATGTCTAGCCCTAGGGTTAAACTCAAGGCCCAATTAGGTTATAGTGGCTTAAATTTTAAATTTTGAGTCTCTCTTATATTATGTTTCAAATAGGTTTAAGCAAGTTGCCTTAACAGTCTTTCCCCAGAGGAAGGCTGTGGCGTGTAACACGACCCGCCTGAGGTCGGGGGTGTTGCAACTAGCCTCTACATTTGTTATTTCCTATTGCTACTATTCTTCAAACCATTACATTCAAAAGGATGTAAAGCTTTAAACTCTTTTACTCAACCCTTTCCACAGTTGCAAATGATATGTCCCTGTGAGTGTTACTTGAACATAAGACAACTCTATTCCTTATGTCATTTATCACCTTCTTGTCGATGCCCCTATGAAATTCTACATCTTTATAACCTTGGGACTTACCCCTTACTCTTTAATCCTTATGAATAAATTAAGAACCATCACTAATTATGTTCTTCTCAGCACATAGGCCTTCATGTGGATCCCTACATAACTAGTGAAAGATGCATTTGTAGAAGTCTCTATTTTATTGACTGGTGCCCAGTTTAACCTTTCATTTACCCCATAAGTTTAAATAGGTTTTTGTATATGACCATTTCTAATTGTATTGACTCACAATCATTTGAACATCTTGATTTTGGATGAAATTTGTATAGGGGGAAAAAGAAACACCCATGTATGACAGGATAACTATATGACTCTATTTTAAATCAACACCTTTTACATTCTATCCCCTGTAAATGGTGATGTTTTACACACTTTTTAGCTATTTGATCAACAACTGAAATTATCCATTCTTAGCACTTTTTTGGCTCTTAAATTAATATTGATTGTTATATTTTTTTTCCTCGCATAAATAGTCTTTAGAGATATTTGATCCTTATTGCCAACCATTGCTAGATTGTTCATTTTTAGAGGCATTTTCATCCACGTCATTGTAGGAAGACTTCCTTTGCTTATCATAATATATTCTTCCATCTATTCTTCGAAATAATGGGTTATTTCTCCATTACTTTCACATTATTGATGTAGCTTTCCCTTAGTCATTTTAACTTTTATTATTAGCATTCTTTCCTTATTGCGTCATAACTTCTAAATTTAAATGGTTTACTTGAACGGTTCTGATTGGCATGGATGGCATTCACAATTGCAAAATAAAGCTTGTCTTTCATATTGGTGGTTTTTTCTTTAATGCGCCTCAAATTCCTTAATATCATGAATTATAAGTGATATTCTCTTTAACATGTAAAAACCTCATCCTCACAATTTGCCTTTACCCTACATTATTCTATTCATACTGTCAAAGCCTTGTAGATTCTCAAAAAGTATCTATGATTTCTTTCTAACATGACTGAACATACTCGTGAATCTTGTTACATATATCTGATACACCACTTCTTAATTAGATGCATTCTTTTTTTCGACTATTTACATCCCTTTCCAATCTTAAAGGATCGTCGGAACCCTAATACTTTTGATTGTCATAACCTCTTTTCCTATCTCATCAAAGGTGTACTTGTGTATGGAGCCTTGCTTGGCCCTACTTCATATTCATATGTTGGCACAACTTGTACTAAATGAAAGATACAATCCGACCTTTATTGATAGGAGAAAGAATTCGGCTACCTCGATCCTATCATCCATTCCTAACATCAATGATATAGTCATTTCATTTTTCTTATAGATAATGAGCCTATCCTGTGATTAGGGGTGGCGATGAGGCTGGTACGGGACGGGTTTAGCCCTACCCTAACCTATACCCATTTTCAAAATTAGTGCCCATACCCACAACCATACCCATACCCATACCTATGCCCACCAGGTATAGGGGGTATGCGGGTTTTATTCGGGTACTTATAGACAAAAAAGAATTAAACCCATTTTGTACTCATATTCGACATCAAATAGCTAATATGTCACATTAAAACTAAGCTTCCAACAACATATTGTATCACATTAAATACAACTAAAAGTTTGCCAATCAAAGCAATAAATTAGCACTTGACAATTACAGTTTTAAACAAAATGCTCCCCAAAACTCTTGAATATCATACAACTCAAAGCAACTAGCAAAATATTCAAGTACAAGTAACAAATTAGAACTTTAAACAAACGAGTATGGGTTTTATATGAGGCAGGTATGAGACGGGTGCGAGGTGGGTATTGATAAAACCAGCATGGGGCAGGTATAGGGTGGGTAGGACCTATACCCCATGCCCATACCCATACCCATACCTATACCCATGTTAGCAATGCCCACCCCATATCCATTTTTTTCTATTTTCATCACCCATACCCATACCCATTAGGGTAGGTTTTGCAAGTTTAAGTGGGAACAGGTATTTTTGCCGGCCCTACCTATGATATCATCTTCTTGAACACTATTCATGTGTGTAAATGATATGAACGACCAGGTATACTAGTTGGCCAACTGTTGCCTTCAAAATCTTCTTTTCCATACTCCCCGGTATTAATGTTCGAGTATGCTCAGTTTGCATTATTATTTATATTTGAGGCCTTGTTGCACTCCTCATCGCTTAATAGATGCCATGCTAAACCCTTCACTTCTTGGTTGTTTGCACTTTGTTATCTACTCTTGAGAATATGAATTCCTTCAATGACCCACCTACTACTACCCTGGTTGCAATCATTTTGCATAACCACGCATTTCTTTTGGCACCTGATAGATAGAAGCTTGAAATTGATGGGAATCTTATTATAACTATTGCCTATCCTTTCTCATAATCATAAGTTCACCACTTATATTTCCCAAATATATCAACTATCTTCATAAAGAGTAGTAATAGACTCCTAGCATACGGAAATGCTTTAAGTAACATAATGCTAACGACGAATTCCCTATGTTTCATCAATCTAACAAGTTATAGGTATATTGGTTCCAAAACCATAGGGTCATTATGTAACTTTAGATTAAATCAAAGTAACCTAGGGGCTTAACATTTATTAAATCAAATAGCATAGGAGCTCAGCCCTATGAGCGAGTGAGACCTTCAAATAATGTAGGACTGAATGTATAATTTACTTTGGATTGCAAAGCACCTTGCTTTTACCATGCACTGTATCTGCAACTTCTTAGCCCATAAAGAAGACATCAACCCCAAAACGTGTGAGTATGTATATATAGAAATTGTCAAGGATTATGAACAATATGACACACAAGCAAATGCTCAAGCATAGAAGCAAGCAAGTTAGTAAACCTATATCCTTAGCTCGAGGTCATCCACCCTATTATATTCATTTGAAGATTGCGTGAACGATCATGCTGGACATGACTACTGAATAACCTTAATTAGTTCAGGGCAATTTACATCAAATTTTAAGTTTTGAGAATGAAACATTTTTTAAGGAGGGAAGGTTGTAATAGCCTAAAACTAATTCGCTTTAATCACTCTACTTAATCCAGTTACAAAAATTGAGCGCATATATTTCAATTCAGTGGTTAGAATTCATATATTTTATAGGGTTTGAGTGGCATCAATAGCCTCGTGTTTAAAGTCTATACTGTCTCAAGTTAGTTATTTATCATTAGGGTAAATAATAAGGTAATAATAAGAATTTAAGGGGAAAATGTTCGTATAAATCAATAAACTTAATTTATAGAATATCTATTCAAGTTGCATTATTTAGGTTAGAAGAATTCAAAATAATTGAGCAAATGAATAGGGTACTATATCACTCAATTAATCAGCTAAGTAGTTACTTACAAGGAAAAGTATATACATACAAGTGAAAAAAAAGGAAAAACAAAAAAAACGAATGATAAAAACAAGCCACAAGAGGCTATAAAAGCAAGGTAGAAAAGGAAAAAAAGAAAAGAAGGCGGCAAAATTAATCCGAAGTAATAAAACCCAAATAAAGACAAATCCGCTACAATCTTCTCTTTTCTTTCCCGCTCCTATTTGTTGCCCCCCTGCTCACGGGCTGTAGCCGGTGCTTTTGTCGCCAGTCGGCCGCCAGTCCACTGCCAGTAGCCGCCCGTTGGTGGCTGGCCACCACCTCTCCACCTTCATCCTCCTTCCTCTTACCTATCTTATTTGGTTTTCAAGGTAAAGCTCAAAATCCCCTTTTTCTTCTTCCACATGTATTTAACTTATTTTTGTTCCATTGATGAAAGCAATGAATTCATTTAGAATAGATGTGTATTAAAGTTGATTGGAGCATTGAGTTTGGGTTCTTTAAATAATTCAGTGAAATGTCGACTGTGGATGGTGTGGGTGTGATGAGTGGATGAAACTGAAGTGTGGGTAGTGTGGATTTGATGCATATGCTAAGATTGAACCTTATATGTAGTAAATTCTGGATTCAATACTTGAGAAATTGGATTCAAAGAATGAAAATGGAAAATTTTGATTTTCGAGTTTTCCAGAAATTCCACCACTGTCTAATTTTCGGGAATTTTTGGGTTGGCCACAAATTCTGAAAAATTTTATTCTAGGTTTTATATGATATTGAGCAATGTATTGAAAAGTTTCATCTATTTTCGATGTATCTTTTCTGAGTTGCGAATTCTTGATTGAAATTTGGCTTTTTAGTCCATAATTTTGCCCACTGTTTTCGTTTCTGTGATAGATGGGCTTGGAAGAAAATTCTAAAAATTTTACTGAACATTAATCATAATATTTGATAACTGCTTGTAAAATTTTGTCAATTTGCGATGTGTATTTTATAAATTCGGAATTTTTAAATGATACTCCTGTATTTATGAAATGTTGGAGTCGATGGCGAAGTTTAGTGTCATGCTAAAAGCGAGTGAGCAATGGGAGTCAATATAGCTTCCTCTAGTTTTTCTGAGTGGAGCAATACTTGAAGTGTTTTCCAATTCTCTTGAGAAAATTTGGTAGTTTGTACGGTAGTTTGAAATTGGCTATAGGTGGGCTTAAAAGAAGTGTGAACATAAACACTAACTGGATCGTGGTGAAAAAGGAGGGAATTAGAAAAGTTTGTAATTTAAACTTAAATGTGTTTAGTGGGAACTTATAATCAAGTTATAAATAAAGGGTTAGTTTAGTCCTAATAGCAATTTAAGTCGTGATTATAGCTAACTTATTGACGACAATAACTATGGGTTCGATTTAAAACATTAGGGGACTAAAAGGGAAATGTTGATTATAATGTAAAAGCAAGTAAATAAAAATTGAAATTATATTTGAATTTATAAATTGAATACCTTGCTAAACCAAGATTGGGTAATGACAGAGCCATGTTCACATAAACCAAATACATAAATTGTACCAGCCTTTTCAATAAGAAATTACTAAGGCAAAAAGAATAGATATTGAAATATTCGTAATAAGAATGGTTAATATAATTAATTAAATAATTATTGAATCTTAAATAGGTAATAAAAATCAACTGTATAGTGCCTAAGATCATGACAATGGAATTACACAACGTTACTAATAATAAAAAGTTCATTTGGAACATAAGTGAGGTTGCTGTTGCCATTTGTCAACACGACAATTAATATTTTGTAGAGGTAGTGATTTTAAAACCAGATACATTTACTACCTGTGCCCTTCAAAATATTCCCATATTTTATAAATACCAAAATCTCATAATATACAAGTGTTTACTGAATCATTTTCAAGCACTATTTTGCCATAATCAAGTGGACCCATCTATTATTAGTTATTAGGGCTTAGGCCCATAAGCTCACTTGCGCTGTTTTACATTACGGGGGCCTACCATAATGTCACACCTGATTTGTAATATTAACTTACTCTAGTGAAATATGTGATGTCTTTCTAATAGTATGTGGTATGCTACTCAATGTTGTATGAGTCATATGCAACAAGATAAAGGATATCAAGGAAAGAGAGTGTTTGGTCAGTTAATTGATTTCAAGATTTTGTTAATTGTTATGGGCTACATGTACTAGGTGCATATGCCAGTCATTCGTACTTTAAACAGGGGTTATAATTATAAAGTTACTAAAGTGATGGAGGGAAATTTCGATATGGGTTGTTAGAGGATATTGCAACCTTGGGCCATCGATTACTGTTATACAAACAACCATATCCTAATCGAGGTGACAATAAGTTGGGGAACATCGAAAAAACATTGAAAATGTATTAGAGGAAAATCCTTCAAGGTTTAAGATTGCATGACATAGTTGAGGCTATATATAGACTTGTTGCGAGGCTTAAACAAACTCTAAGGGTACATAAAAGTCACTAAAGGGACCTAAGTTTCAAGATATTCATTAGAAGTTATGAGGAAATGGAATAAATTATTTCTTGCCAAGATGAGTGGATTTTGTGATGCATGTTTTCTCTTATTAGATTATGTAAAATCAAATATGTGCAAAAAAAAAATTGTAGTATACGAGGTGACTAGATAAATGAATTTTTTTAGGCTAACAAGGATTAGACCGAAAAAAATGAGATAACAAAGCATAGACATTGGAGTCACTAAAGAGATAGAAGCAATGAGTAACACTTCAAGCATACTCGAATTTTGGGTAATGAATTCTTATGCAGGTCGGACTACATGAAAAAGATAGAATATATATATGTCCATGTATTCTATACATTTGTATACCAAAACTTTGCAAGGCCATAATCTATTTTCTAGTTAATGAGTGGACAGCATCTGTGAATATAGTTTTGGGTGATCAGTGATACGTGGAGGATAATAATAAAAGTACAATAGTTTTATCAATTGAATGTAGGGCACTTATTGTGGGGGATCACAACTCATGCGAGTAAGAAATAACAACTCAAGCATATATTGCTTGGACTCTAGACGATTATTACTAATGAACTTATAAGATTAGCATGTCCTCTTCAAGAATAAATTGCCAAGACATAACTCCAGGTAGGGCAACAAAGGATTATGGGGCAAATAACATATAGGAGGTGTTCACATAGAGGTTCAAAACTTAAGCGAATTCTTTTGAACATATCGAATCCATGTGATTTAGCTATCTAAGCCTATGTATTGATTTAAAGGAGCTCATAGTAACTTTGGTTGACTAACGATAGACCTTCCTTTTAAGATACCACTACATAATTATGTAACCTCTATTAGGGACCCGTGACTTCCTTGATTACAACCAAGAGCATTAGCCACATCTATATTATACTTTAACACAACCTCACCTATAATTTATTTTCAGTCATAGGGATCCTCCATTCCTTGACATAAAATTTATTGATCTCCTTAGCAATGCTGCATTGGATGTGACACTAATCCTTATGTGGAATCACAATCATCAAGTTCAGAGGAGTACTTCTAGCTTTACCTAATTATTCGTAGCCGGTTGACTCCTTACAATCCTTCTTTTGGTAATAACATTGCCTTTCCTGCCCATAACTGGCCTTGATGTTTGTTGTTTCCTTTTGCCACTATCCTTCAAGCTGTCACATTCAAAAGATTTAAAGCTTTAAACTGTTTCACTCAACCCTTTCCACGGTTGCAAACTATATGTCATAACTTTATTCCTTACGTCATTTCTCACCTTCTTATTGATGCTCCTATAAAATTCTATATCTTTATAACCTTAGGACTTACCCCCTACTCTTTAATCCTTGTAAATAAATTGGGTACCATCATTAATTCTGTTCTTCTCACCACATGGGCCTTCATGTGGATCCCTACATAACGATAGAAAGGTGCATTTGTAAAAGTCCTTATTTCATTGAGTGGTGCTAAATTTTACCTTCTATTTACCCTATAAGTTCAACTAAGTTTTCGAAGATGGCCATTTCTAATTGTATTGACCCACAATCATTGGAACATCTTGACTTTCAAATGAAATTTAAATAAGGGGAAAAAGAAACACGCTCACATGATAGGATAATCGCATGACTCTATTTCAGATCAACACCTTTTACATTCTATGTCTTGCATATGGTGATGTTCAACATGCTTTTTAGCTATTTAATCAACAAGTAAAATTATCTATTCTTAGCACTTGTTCGGCACTTAAATCAATATTGATTGTCAAATGTTTTCCTCCCATAACCAATCTTTAGAAATGTTTGAGCCTTATTGCCAACCTTGCTAGATTGTTCATGTTTAGAGTCATTTTGTTTAACCTTATTATGGGAATACTTCCTTTGCTTATCTTTGTACATTCTTCCCTCTATTCTTGGAAATAATGGGTTACTTCCTCATTACTTTCACATCATTGATGCAGCTTTCCCTTAGCCATTTTCACTTTGATTATTATCATTTTTTCCTTACTGCATCATAACTTCTAAATTTAAATGGTTTACTTGAATGGTTCTAATTGGCATTCACAATTACAAAATAAAGCTCGTCTTTTATATTGGTGGTTTTTTCTTTAATGTGCCTCAAATTCCTTAACCCCCTGAATCATAAGTGACGTTCTCTTTGGCACGTGAAAACATCATCCCTATAATCTACCTTTACCCCACATTATTCTATTCATGCCGTTAAAGCCTTATAGATTCTCAAAAACTATGTTATCTATAGCCCTGGAACCCAATTAGTTTGCTTAAACTGGAATCCGTCCAGCTTCCTTAGTATTTTCTCCCTCTTTCGGTCATTTTCGATCTAAGGTGAGTCCAATTAATTAGAATTCTATCTGGATTAACTCACTAGCTTACATTAACATTATAGGGACTAGGATTAGATATGCTTTCTCCAAATTGATTCGGACCATCCCCTCAACCACTACAAAAAAGTGTTACCCCGATATTAGAGGCATCAAATTAGCATCGAAACACAGTATGAAATTGGATACATACATCAAAATTTTGAGAGAAACACATTCAAAAACTTTTAGGAGAAAATTATGAGAAAACATTAAGAGCAAGATGGGTTGACTCAAAGAAAGCCATCACTCTGCCAGATTCGCAGGTAAATTAGGTGGCTTATCTTAAGGGCATAATCCCCATCCTCCCCCCTTTTACTTCATATATATATATATATATATA
>JAKOGI010000857.1:315000-387500 GCA_029747015.1 Carnegiea gigantea | reverse complement strand
TGTGAAGTAATTGTGTCAAATTTGTGGGGGTTGAAGTGAACAATTTGTAGGAGACAAAATTTGCGTGAAATTTTGTCGAACTTCTTCCTCAATGTAATTAATTTAGGATTTAGGGATGGTAAATTAGTTTGAATTTAGGGTTTAAGTTTATAAATAGAAATGTATAAATTTATTGCAATTTATATTTCAATTGTGAAAGTGTAGAAGGTAGAGGGACCAGACCAGACCAAATTGGTGGTTTATAAATAGAAGATGGCCAATGGGAAGGTAGAGGGACCAGACCAGATTCCGGTGGAAGTGTAGAAGTGTTTGGGTGAAGAGGGATTAGAGTAACTAGCACAACTTTTCAATGTTATTTATAGGAAGGCCAAGATGCCCAGAGAATGGAGGTTAGCGCAGTCATCCCATTGTACAAGAATAAAGGTGATATTCAGGATTGTAATAATTATAGAGGTATGACGTTGCTCAGTTATATTATAAACTTGTGGGAGAGGGTGATTGAGAGAAGGTTGCGGAAGGATATTTCGATATTAGAGAACCAATTTGATTTTATGCCTGGCAGGCCAACCATAGAGGCGATTTACCTCCTTCGAAGGCTCATGGGTTTGTATAGAGATAGAAAGGTAGATCTTCATATGGTGTTTATCGATTTGGAGAAAGCACATGATAGAGTTCCGCGTAAAGTGTTATGGAGTGGCTTGGAAAAGAAAGGAGTGTCTTATATGTATATTCGACTTATTAAGGATATATACGAGGGAGATAGGACGAGTGTTAGGATACCAGGATGAGCTACCTATGACTTCTCTGTTGGTATGGGACTGCATCAGGGTTCCATTTTAAGCCCTTTTTTTTTTTTTTTAAACTCTAGTTATGGATGAACTTACAAATAGGATTCAAGATGAGTTACCATGGTGTATGTTGTTTGCAGATGACATTGTTCTTGTTGATGAGTCCAGACAGGGAGTTAATGACAAGTTGGAGCGATGGAGACATACACTAGAGTCTAGAGGTTTTAGAGTAAGTAGATCGAAAACTGAATACCTACATTGTTGTTTCAGTGGAAGGGAAAATGCGGGGGGAGAAGTCACCATTGATGGGATGGTGATACCAAAGGTCAAGAAGTTTAAATATCTAGGTTTGATCATTCAACAGAATGGGGATATTAACCAAGATATTAGCTAGCGTATAAAAATGGTTTGGTAAAAATGAAAGTATGCTTCAGGTGTGCTATGTGATAAAAAGATTCCTATAGGTTTAAAAGATAGAGTTTATCGTATGGTAGTTAGGCCAACTGTACTGTATGGATCGGAGTGTTGGCCTATAAAAAAGACACAGGTCCAAAAGTTGATGGTAGCAGAGATGAGCATAATTAGGTGGATGTGTGGTTATACAAGAATTGATAGGATTAGGAATGAGGTAATTAGAGATTTAGTTAAAGTAGCTCCCATAGAAGAAAAGATGAGAGAAACAAGACTCAGATGGTTTGACCATGTGAAAAGAAGGAGTCTGAATGCTCTAGTAAGGAGATGTGAGAGGATTAACATCCTCGCAGGTAAAACAGGGAGGGGACGACCAAAAAAGAAGTTAGACGAGGTGATTAGAGAGAGTTTGAAAGTTGTAAGATTAACGGAGGACTTGGCTCAGGATAGGAGACTATGATGGGATAGGATTAGGACCTTAGATCGCAGGGAGTTGGCCACCTAATTTTTTTTTTTTTTAATAGTAGGGTAGGTTTCGTATGCCGTGTTTGTATGCAGGTACTACACACATTTGGGAAGAGACATTGTTTGCCTACTGCTATTTGTTAAGGTATGGTACTTTCCTCTACTTTGTTATACGTATGTTGTATGCTTTCACAAAATCCTTCTTCTATAAAATGTTTTCACAAAATCCTTCTTCTATAAAATGTTTTCACAAAATCCTTCTTCTATAAAATATTTTCACAAACTCTCTACGGGCAGGGATGTCAGTAGAGATAAGACTGTCTACATCTGGATCTCCCCAGACCCCGTAAAAGCGAGACCCATACTGGAAGGTGGTGTTGTTGTATTTTAATTGTGAAATTAGTTGGAGTTGAAATGAATAACTTTTATAAATTGTCATGCTTTGAACATTATAATTGGTTGTGAACGGATGATTAGAAAGTAATTAGAATCTTTGGCAAGTAAATATGTGAGTATTTAGGTGAATAATTTAAGAATATGTAAGTAATGGATCATGAATATTTAAAAATCTTAATGTAAATTAGCGTATGTACTTATATATAGTTTTGCGGCATAGTTAATGGATAATGGCTATTAAAATATATGTATTATATATTTGAGTAATTTATATAATTATAATTATATAAATTAAAATTAATACTAATCCAACAACTTCTATAAATATTGTTGTTTGAACAGAATATAACTGGCCATCAACATCGTTTGTGGATGTAATACATAAGAATTTCTAAATGGAGTAAATCAATTTGATAAATTTACACATAGACAACCAGAGTTTCAAAGTGGGGGGAAGTATAGATGTCCATGTACTAAATACCAAACTAGAGTATACTTAACACCTGATGAGGCAAAAATGTACCTTATGTATAAGGGTTTTATGAAAGGGTATAAGTAGTGATGAGCCACAGAGAATAGAACCTTAACAATATAATTTTGGGTATTCAACTAGTCAAATGGCTAAAGCTGGAGGTTTAAGTCACATTAGTCATGACTACAATGAATCCTACATAGATCGCATTGAGTATATGATTAGTGATGCTATACTGGTAAATCAAAATGTAAGGGATGAAGAGTCAAACACCTATCAAGAGCCATTCTATAACATGGTTCAAGCTACTCAACAATCCTTATATGATGGTTTTTTCACCCATAGTGAGCTCTCTGCTACTGTTAGGCTGTTGAGAATCAAGTCTAATTATAACATGCCACAAAATTATTTTAATGAAATTGTTCAATTAATAAAGAACATTTGTGCAACTAACAATCGAGTGCCAAATAACTATGGGCAGATAAAGAAGTTTGTTAAAGACCTCGACAATGATGTAATATACATTAATTGTTGCCATAAAAGTCATATGCTGTTCTTTAAAGAGGACTCAAACCTCGATGCATGCAAGTTTTGTGGGCATTTGTGATGAAAGAGGCAAAGGTCACAACAAAGGAATCAAAATCCATTACCATATGCGAGGATGCATTACTTGCCGTTGAAGTCTTGACTTCAGAGTTGTATGCATCAAGAAACATTGCAGAGCACATGAGATGGAATTATGAATATCAGCGTGAGGACGATATTTTATGTCATCCATTGGATGGGTCATCATGGAAACATTTCGATAACAAGTATCATAATTTTGCTACAGAGCCTCGAAATATTAGGCTTGGCTCATGTGCTGATGGATTTGATCCTTACACTTTGTCTTCAAGATTTTATTCCATTTGGCTAATGGTAGTTACACCTTATAACCTTCCCTCTTAAATTTGTATGACCACATCATTTATGTTCCTCACTTGTATATTCCCCAGCCCTAACAATCTCAAGAAAGATGTATATATACAACCTCTTATTGATGCGTTCTAGGAATTGTGGGATGTTGGAATTGAAAAGTATGAATATCTACAAGTTAGATATTTCAATTAAAGGCTACAATTATGTAGACCGTCAATGATTTCTCAGCATATAGAATGCTATCTAGGTGGAGTACTAATAGTCAATTGACATGTCCAGTGTATATGAAACAACAAAAGACTTTGAGACTGAAGAATGGAGGTGAATTCTCTTATTTTGATTATCATCGGTGTTTATTCCCAAGGAATCATGCATTTAGAAGAAATAGAACTTCATTTAGAAAAGACAGAATTGTTACGAGAGGTCATCCTCATCGCATATTTGGGGAATGCTGAGTGGAGCACTACCTAATGGTAACCACAGACGGTGACTTTCAAATATCAGGATTTAAAAAAAAATGAGCATAAGTAGATGAAGAAGAGCTTATTCTGGGAGCTGCCTTACTGTCAACACCAATTGTTCAGACATAATTTACATGTGATGCACATATAGAAGAACTTCTTCAAAAATATAATTAACATTATTATGGATGTTCACGAAAAAACAAAGGACAATGTCAAATTAAGAATGGATGTTGCAGATATATGTGATAATGAAGAATTACATTTGCAACTAGGCCCTAGTGGAAAAACAGTTAAGCCAAAAGCGAAGTTCGTTCTCCCTATGGATAAAAGAAGAGAGTTGTGTGAATGTAAAGGAACTTCAAATGCCTGATGGATATTTCTCTAATTTGAGGAATAATGTGCACCTTAATGATACAAAGTTTAAAAATATGAAAACTCAGGATGGCCATCTGTTCATTAAGGCACTTTTACCCATTGCATTTCGTGCTCTCCCAAATGATGTGTTGAAACCTCTCGTTAAGATGATGGGAATGAAACAAATGAAGTACAAGAACATCTGCATTTATATGATGATGATGATGACGATGATGAGAATGATGGTGAGGATGGGGGTGAGGATGATGATGAAAGTGATGCAGACAATTAAATGTTAAGTTGTTATATATTTCATTACGTAATTTTATAACACTTGGTTATAAATTTACTTTTATTATATGTGTTAATTTTGAAACTTGCTATTCTCTACCTATTATGTTGTGTGAGTAAGCTATTGATTTGTACAATCGTTATTTGTACTTGCATTTGTTGTCAACTATTCCAGGTATTGATTCCACCCTCGTCGAGGTAATTCCTCTACTCAAGGTAGACGAAGATGGCATAGGAGCTCTAACACACATCCTAGTGCTATGGATATTGATCAACCTTCCTCCTAAACACTTCATACCACATTTCCTCCAGCAGCAACCATGAGTGCTTACATGCTAGGTGTTTCAAGAATAATTCCAATCCCTAATCAATTTGGGATAGTTCCTATGGGCTCTTTTACTCATAACCAAACATTAATGTACCAATAGTTTAGATATAATATTCCAAACAACACCCCTATTGCTAATACTGTGAACTTGACCCCCAACACTACCCATACCATTGACCTTAACTCGAACCAGTGACAACAAGGCATTAGAACTAAAGATAGTGAAGCACAATCTAGTCATGAAAGTACTCGAATAAGACATATGTTATGTCAGATGGTAATAGGTAAGTCAGGAAATTGTTATGTATTTTTAATTTGAAGTCCTTTGTGTTATGTGGCATTAATTTGAAGTGTTCTGTTGAAATAAGTTTATCCCAAATGATGGTCTCATTGTTAGGATTTCTTTGAACTTTCAAAGTAAATATGATGTACCTTGGCCTTCTTGGGATAAATTGCCTAAACATGTTCTAGATGTGATTTGGAGAGTTCAAGGCAACTAAAGTGACTACACATTAAGACTTTGTGTGTACCTGATTCATCATTATGGTATTATTTGATGTATTTGTTGTCTTCTTAATTGCAGAAGTGGTTCACTTAGGATCCTATCCATGAAGACCGAATCAGGAAAAATTTTAAAAATAGAGGCAACACACGTTTGAGGGACTTCCTTAGCAAAGCAAAGAAGTAAAACAAGCAGCCTAAATGGCTTGGTGATGCTTAATGGAAAGGACTCAAACAATATTGGGCAAACAAAATGTACAACAAATTGTGTGAGCAAGCCCAAAAAAATCGACTTGGTGATCTAGATATTCTTTGTCCCTCTCTCCACACTTGTGGCTCGATCCCTATCTATGAGCATAGGAGGTTTCTGATAACTAACTTTACCTCTTACAACTTTTTGTAGTTATTTGTTTGAGTGCGGTGTTTCATATATTTTTATAAATTTGTTTGGTATATAGAGGTAATAACTTGGGTCGGATCCCACAATTGTTGAGTTGTTCCTTAGGTTGATAAGAAAATCACAGCAACTATATGTAAGCTATTCTCAATGTTCAATCTTAATCAGTAGTTCAAGGTAGATTTATATACTTTCATTAGGTATAATATATTTGATTTTTTGCAAATGTTGTGATATCATAGGAATCCTCTGATTAAGAACTTCAAAATATCATCAACTTTGAAGGGATATCGGATGGAAATTCTCAAGATCCATCTCAATTACTTCCAAATTCAAATGAGTTGTAGGTGAAGGCCTACATGAACAAAAAGGTTGTATTTACGATATTAGAGATGGGGCTGTCAATAATAAGAAATCCTATAACTTTAGCCCCTTTCAACGAGCCGGTGAAGTTTTAATATTAAAGTTTCGTACAACATTAACTTACGATAAGTTTAGTTATTGTTACTAATGTATACTTCACATAAATGACTTTTAGTAGGTGCATGTTATGTGCCATCGCAAGAGAGTTGAATGATTTGTGGGGCATGGTTACCAACTTGGAGGTTGAACTAACTTTGCAAGCATAAAAAGTACCGTATGCTTATAGAAAAACATAAGCAACTAGAGGAATCCAACAAAATGCTCAGCTAAAAGCAACAAGGAACTGAATTAACACATGATGAGCATCAATCAGTGAATGCAAGCACTTTTCAAAATGCAACAAGTTTCTGGCACGAGATCTCAACCACCCTTTGCTAATCATCCGCAACATGATGAAGATGAGGATGAGGATGAGGATGAAGAGTATGATGATGCTATCCTCGGAGATTGATTTCTGAGTTACTTGCTCTCCCCCTTTTGGTGATAGTGTTGTTAAGTTCACTTGAAAACTATTTTGGTTGCAAACTTGTGACTTGAGAACGCTTGGTTTGGGAATTATTGTGGTTTGTGATTTGAAAACGGTTGGTTTGTGGTTTATGAATTGTTGCTAAGTACACCTGGAAACTATTTTGGCCTGTATGTGATATTTAGCTTATTTGTGGTTTGAAAATTGTTGAGAATGCTTTGAATGAAGCATTGGTATCAAACAATTGGATATCCACTTTGTAATGTTCTGCGGAGAATTAAATTTATTTTACTAAGTATACCCAAAAAAACAAGTACTTTATTTTTTAAAAAAAATCAAAATAGCGATGGATCGTTTGTCTATAAATTTTTTTGGACATGTTACTTGGTGACGGAAAGCATAATCTATTGTTATTAGCGAGGAAATATTAGTCTTTGACTCCATCGCTAATGGCGATAGATTCTCCATTCCATCGCTAATTGTGGTGCCTCCGTCTCCAGCCATGCCTTGTGGTCCATCGCTATTTCTATTGCGAGCTAGTGAGGGAATCTGAAATTCCATCGCTTTGTTTGTAGTGACAAGCGAAACACCGACACATCATCTCATTGTTATTTCCGTCGCTAATTTTAAAAATCCATAGCTAAATGTGTGATTTCCGTCGCTCATTCTGTCATTATATGAACTTTTTTTTTTGTAGTGACATACATGCATGCAAACGTGTGTGTGTCTATATATGTGTGTGTGTGTGTGTGTGTGTGTGTATGTGTGTGTTTAGGAACCAAAAGTTTCCATTTAAGTATTCTTAGTCACTTAGTTTTTACTTGTAGTCGAGATTATTTTTGGATTTTATTTGGTTTTGTGATGTTTGTAGAAAATAAGGGTTTAATGAAATGTGAACGCAAAAATGAGTGCAATGATGAGATGGAGACTATAGAGCGACTCGAGTTAGGATATAGCCAATTTGGCATGTTTGTCGTTCATTTCCATAGGAGCTCGACATGTCTCTTGATCTTGCAAAAGATGCATAGTGCATCCCAGCTTACATGGGCTTGTTTATTGGTCAGCCTAGCAGAAAGGAGGAAGAGAGAAAGAAATAGAAAAAAAGGAAGAAGTAGCAGCATGATCTGCATGGTCGACCAACGCCTAAGCGCACAACCCACCTCATGCCTTGGTCTTTGGTCAAGTACCATGCTTGCTCATTTGTCTCCTCATGGCCCAACATCAAGCCAGCGCCTCTGTTAGTAATGGGCTAGACCAAATTCACTACTTATGCAGGCCCAACCTGCCCTATCTTTCCTCCAGTCTAGCCGACAACAGTTCATTTAGCCCAATTGTTTAGCTTTGATTGTGGTTGCTCTTTCCTAGTTGATTATTTGATGATCAAATATCATGTCAGATTCCAATCTAGAGAATTTGGCAACAAAAATATGATGGTGGGTCATGCTAGGAAAATTAGAACTTGGATGTACTTAGGAAAATGGGAAAATTACATAGAAGGTAAGAACGATTGTAATTAGGAAACTTGAAGGGCTTAGGTGTCTTATAAATAGGGGTCATGGGTGCACTTTGTAGTTCATCAATTCCTCTCCCTCTTAATTCTAGCATTTGTTTCTAGTGGTTTTAGAGGTTAATGTAATTTTAGGAATCCATTCATTTTGGGTTATATACAATCTTTCTAGTTCTACTTTCAATTCAATTTTTATTTTAGTTCTGGTTTTCATTCAAATTTTGTACTTTTAATTTCAGTTTGAGTTTATTTCTCATAAAATTATTTCATTCAAAGTTTTGATTTTTATTATTCTCTTGGGTTTATAGCGGATGTTGAATAGTCTTAATTAACACTCATTGAGGATTTAATATCTAATTTACTTTAAGCAGTTGCAGTAATGTCTTTCCTATCTCTTGTCTCTTAATTAATTTATTCCTTTCTTGGTAGTCGTTATAATTTAGTTTACAGTTTTAATCATATTTAAATTAGTTTCAATTTCTGTTAGTTAAATGATACTATTTTGCTTATTTACTGCTCTTACTCTAATTAATATGGGCTAGTTTGTAGTCGTAGTGGTTAGATTCTACCCTGTCCTTGGGGATTTGATACTCTAGTACTACAGCTGACAATTGTACGCTTGCGGTATAGTAATACCCCCTTAAAGAGCGTAGCAAGTTTTTGGTGCCGCAGCCGATGACGGTAGCTTGGATTTACATTACTATTTTTCTGTTTGTTTGTCTATCGTGATTATTTTCTTTACTTCTATTAGTAGATTAGTTGCATAATTTTTTCTAGTCGATTACAATCTTACCTTCTAGTTTTCTTTTCAAAACAATTGAAAACCCATAAAATTAAGAAATTTTGGAAAAAAAAAAGATGGCTGTTGTCAACTTCCCCCAACATGAGCATGTATTGTTCTAGATGTATTTTGACTGCTTGATTAATTTTATTGCTCAATATGGTTACTGTGTAGAGGACTGGAAACTTCTGAGTGTGATTAACGAGGGGGTGAATGGTGACACTAAATGAGGGCAATTTTAATGAGGAGGATCATATGTTTGAGGATGCTCCTTTAAAGGCGTCAAACGAAGAGGTTATAGTAGAGGTGCCACCGATGAGTCTCAAAATTATTGGTCCTATATCCTAGACCTCACTTGAGTCAGTCCCTACTCCCCTGACTTGTTCACCACCTTCTCTTCCCCTTAAGTACCCATTGGGGAAGGCCATCCATGACTATGTGATAACCGGCCTCAATGGTGATTTGGGCCTAGAGAATTTGGAGATATAACAACTTAAGGAGAGGGTCAATGAGCTTGATAGGTCCTTGGGTAACTAACAGAAGGTGCAACTTCTCGATTGACCATTACTACTTTCACCAAGAGGACATGCCTCTGAGTATTGTTTTGCAAAGCCTGCCTCATAATTTTGTTGATTACTCCACAGCAAGCTAAAGCATCTTGAATAAAGCGGAGTGTCTGATGCCCCATGAGCCTGCCTAGGGTTTTTTGATGGGTGATAAGGTGGCTTGGGTGTATTCCGTATATGACCTAGTATAATTGTTCCATCTCTTACATATGTTGTATACAATGTCATTTATTTTTATCTTTTCTTTTAATTTCGTATTCTTAATGCTCCTTTTTCCCACAATGTGGATGTTGTGTAATTTTGGTGTGGGTAAGGGAAAGCTATTCTTCAAAAAATTTTGAAAAACAAAAAAATGAGAGAATTTTTTTCAAAAAACAAAAAAGTTGTTATATTTTTGTTGTGTGATTTTTAGGAGTTGTACTATTTTGATTGACTTTGATCCCTTTGTGACTTCATGTTGAACCTAAAATTATGTTATTTTATATCCTTTTATTATTTGATATTTGTTCGAAATAAATAATTAAGTGTTTGGGTCAAGCTAAAGAAGAAGGAAAGAAGAGTAAAAAAAGCAGCATAGTAGGCCTCGTAATAAAGAAGAAGGCAAGCCCAGTCCATTTCTTCCACGGTCTAGTTCCGTCTGGCCCAACAGTGCCCAAGCTGAACCCAACCAACAGCGGCCCAGTCCCCCTCCCCCTCAGCTCACGTGCACGGCATGTGACCTGCACCTCTTCTGCTCACCTCATGTCCAACCTGTTCTTATTCGCTTGTCTGTGGCCCAAATCCAGCCCTCAACTCCCTTTGCCCTCTCCTTACTTTGGGCCTTCTTTCTCATCCCTCTTCTCGGCCCAGAACTAAGCCCAACACCCCCTCCCCTCCCTCACTTACTTCCCATGTGACCTCGAACCCCTCTTTATTTTGACTTTCTACTTCTTTTTGGTGCTCCTCTTACTAGTAACCCAAAAGAACCTTGTTATTGATTCGATTCTTCTTCTTATCCTGCCACCATTGCCCCAGCCTTCTTCTCCTTCGCTCTCATCATTCGCTACTTTTATTAATCTCATAATTGTCCTTACTAACCACGAGCCGTTACTTCCATCTTCTCCATCATCATCTCTCTCATATCTTCAAGTAGGCATTGAAGAGGAGGCATTGCAAAATCAGTTAGAAGTCCCTCATTGAGGATTAATTGAAGCACTTAAGGCATGGGGAGTCGAATTTGGGCGGGGGGGTGGTCATAAAATTAGAAGAAGGTCGAAGCCTGGGGTGTAGACAGTAGGAGTACAGCAACAATTTGTATTTTTTTTTGTTTTGTTTTTCATATTCTAGATGTTGCTCTTTAATTTCGAATTTAGTGTAATTGAATACTGGGTGTCTAATTTTCAAATGAAAATTTGAGTTTTGTTATAGAAATTGCAATAAATTGTTCATGTTATATTTAGTTTCGAGAGGTCAAATTACAAGTTGTCTGCTCTTTTGTTTTCGAGTTGGCTCCCCTATTCCAGAACCTAGTTTCTAGGTTAGTGATTTCATTTCTTCATTTGGGGTTTCTAGCGTTGCAAAAAATTGAAATTCAACTTCAGTTTGCTGCATTAGTTGGTTCGATTTGTGCCCCTATTTCATATCTGGTAGTCTTACTATTTGATTTTGTTTACTTTCTTTGTGAGATATTAAGCATGTTATTAACATGATGGGTGTGAACTTTAGAGTTTTAGATTTTTGTTTCACTGGTGATGATGTTTTGGGTTGGCAGATTATTGTTTCTTACTTTTTTAGTTTTGCATATGGTAGAATGATATTGCCAGAACTTGAGTACTTTCGGCACTTTTCTAGAGATTATCGTTAGATGGTCGTGTAAATATGCTAGTTTAAGTTTCATTAAGCATCTTAATTTCATAACCCTTCTATGTGGGTTGACACTCTCAAGTGTTACGACGATAAACCGTACGCTTGCAGGAATTATAATAAGTTTTTGGCGTCATTGACGGGGATGGAATTTGTGAAGTTAGGTTGTGAATCAAGTCATAGTTTAATCATTTGATAAGTTTTCATTTATTCTCATACTTTTCGATTTTTAATTTTGATTTTTAGTGAATGCCTATTTAGTTTTAGTTTTGTTAATTTGGTTTAGATTTCCCTTGTTTTTGATTTTTGATAGAGTTTGTACTTTGATTTTTATTTTGGTTAATTTAATTTTGGTTTTTAGTGATTATTTTTTACTGGAAAAAAAAAAGAACTAACAGTTTCAACTTGTGCAGGCTCAGAATTGGAATTGAGAAAAAAATATCAATGTAGGTTTTTCTAGATTTTCAAATTCTGTTTGGATTTTTCGTTGCTTGTTTGGTGTTTCTTTTGCTGTTCTGATATTTTGAGTGGATTGTTAGGAATTTTTAGAGTCTAGGTGAAGTTTTGGGGAATTTTTAGGCATTTTTGGAATTTTTAGTAATTTTTGGAAATAATTTTCTGCACTATTCTGGGACAAAAAACAAATTTGAAAAAAATATATTAATGTCCCTTGTGATTGTGCTGAATTTTCTATGTAATGTGTTATGAATTTGGAGTTTGATTTTTTGTTTGACTTTATTTTTGGTTTTTGTTTTGTTTTAGGTTTTGATTTTTTTTGGTTTTTTATTGTGTTTAAAGAAAAATCATAAAAAAACATGTGCTCTTGCTTTGTGTTTGTGCTTCTTTTCGGCCTTCTATGTTATGCTATACTTCTTGATGTTTGAGTTTTTTTGTCCTTTCTTTTCTTTTTGTAATATAGTTTTATTTTTGTTAGTTTGTTTTGTTTTGCTGAGTTAATTATTAAGGTGTCTTGTTTTTGTTTTTGTCATTAGTTTATAGTTAGTTGTTTTAGAGTCATTTTGTTTTCTTTTACTTTTTCTTCCAATAAAAAAAATAAAATATAAAACATAAAAAATTGAAAATTGAACATCCTATTAAAAAACGTTTGGAAAAAAAAAAAATTAAAGCATGCTAGTTTTCAATTTCTCACAGTTTTGGCATGAGTCTTTTTGGGGATATTTATCGAGACTTAATAATTATTATGCTTAAGTGAATAAAAATTTTGAAAAATGGGAAATATGCAAGGTCATCATTATGAGTTTGAATTTTGAATGTTGGAGTTATATTGAGTTTATTTGTCCTAATGGTGTAGTAGGATGTCTAGATTCAAGATGATGTATGAGATTTCTTTGAAAAATTAGCTTGGGATACTTATGAATTTTAACATGCTCAATAGAATTTAAGTTACCCTACTCATGGCGAGTATGTTTTCCATGCCAATCCTTACCGCCGGGATCACTGTAGGAACTCATATAACCCATCTTAGTATTATGTGCCTCTTGTTTTGTGTGATTATTGTGAGTCTTCAGATCTTTATATTCATAATTGTCCTTATCATGATTATGTTGATGCTACATGTGCGAGTCTTGGAAAGGCGATAATGACTTCATTGATAAAATGATAGAGACTATGAAAGAGAGAGTTGATGAATATTCTCAATGTGTTCATCTGAATACGGAGGATTGTAAGAAATGTGACTCTGGTTTAGGATTTTCTAAACTTGAGGTTGGTCTTTGTGATGATTTTGAGCCCTCTTGTCTTAGGCCCTATTTGCATGATGTTATGCCTTTTCCTAGCCTAGAATGAGAGGATGACCTCCTTATGTCTCTATCACCTAAATGTCCACCTAAACCTAGCTCAGCTAAGAATGCCAGCAAGAATGTACTAATTTTTCCCCTACGATATGCCTCTTTTACCCAATCTTTTGAGTTTGAGGTGAGTGAATAACTTAAGAGTGCTAGTGAGTTAGATATGAGCATCACAACTGAAGTTGCGCCCAATGATTTAGATGATCCAAAAGATATTTGTTTACAGGAGTCATGTAAGGAGCAAGTTGAGCCCACTAATTTGGAATATGATGATGATATCTTTTTTATAGAATATGAATCTTTTTCATGTTAGTTTGATTTTAATGAAGGTTTGGATGTGGACATCTGTGTTGAATACGAATCCTTTTCTTTTGACCACATAAAAATTGAAATCTTTATGAATCTTGCAAGTATGCATTTATCGAGTCTGAGATCATTGTCGCTAAGAATTTTGATGTAGACCAGACTCTTGCACATTTTGATATTAAGAGACTTGTAGATTCAGTGCCCACTAATTTGCCTAGAGAGCTTGTTCATAGTCATAAACTTGCTAGGCTAATGACCCACTTGCTGGCTGCGTTTGAGTATGTTAATTTTATGATTGGGCCCAACAATTTGACAAGTTAAAGCGGGTGCTTACTTGTGTTGCATTGATGTTATGGATATACTCTACTTGGCTCCAACTCTTTTATTCTATCTTTGTTAATTTGATTGAGAGTTGTTCTTGCCAGTTCGATAAGCTACTTCATGCTCTAATTGAATTTGATTTGAGTAGCAATGTTAAGCTTAATATGGAGGGGCTGATGCTCTATAAGCCGCTATTTGAGCGAATTTCAGGAGGCTATACTTTGGTGTACTTCTGCACCTATCCTGGTATAATCATTCCTCTCTTTATGTTCTCTTCTTATTTTGTCTTATTTTGTATATATTTGTTCCTTTGTTTTATTTTTATTATTTTGACTTTAGAGTCTTGTCAATATTTTTTCCTTTTTGAGTCTTGTTTTTTAGTTTTTTAGTTTTCTTTCATCCCAATGAGGACATTGTGTAATTTGGGAAATATATGTGCCGTTTTGGTTAATCGTGTTCTCTTGTACCTTAGTTGTTAGGTTGTATATAGATGCGGTGTGCATGGTTAAACTTAGTCCAAAGTGTTTGTGGACAGTTATAACCATTGACATTATTTCTAGAGCAAGCTTGATTTTGGTAGATTAACCAGTGAGATTTTGTGCCTAAACAACTAATTCATCATTTTTAGTCTTATATTTTTTTTCATCTGTGTCTTTTCCATGATTACACTTATAGAATTTGTTTTGATTCTCTTTGAAATCACATTTAGCTTGTACATGATGGTAATATGATATATGCATTCATTTGTTTTTGTGAGCCATAATAGCCAAATTGCCACTCATGATTTTAATGTTTTCCTCTTTGCTAACCCTTTGGGCTTTGACCTTTTTTGTTGCGAACCCTTCATTTTAGCCCTTGGAGTAAACACGTTTTCTATACCTAAACAAAAACTAGTGGAGCAACACTTCGTTATTTGGTGGGTTGCTCTTGGGTGTTTTATGTATTTGGTAGTTGATCTTAGTTATATGAGGGTATGTATCATTGCTACCATTTGGAAATTGAGTTGTTGCTTATTTTCATACATTCCACATATTCATTTTCTTAATGGAAAAAATTAAAATGTAAGGAACAAAATTTAAAAAAATGAGAAAAAATTGAAAAAAGAAATTGAAAAAAATCTTCCCAAAAAAAGAAAAAAATGTTGTGAGTAAGAAGGCTAGGCATGAGTGCTTAGTCATTGTATATACTCATTTCCAATGATTGCGATTAAAGTATGTGTTCCTATTTTGTTTTGGGAGAAAGAGTGGTTATTATAGTTGTTGGAAGTGTTTGGTTGCTCACTAGCTTTTTAGCCTTTAGCTCCTTATTTCTCGAATCATTTGTCCCTCTCCTAACCCTTTGCCCTTTACCCATTATAACACTTGCAAAGTCCTCTTGATTACCATGTTGCATATTGCATTTGAGTGATGGAGAATTGAGAATTTTGGCAAGCCTATGATAGTTTGTATGATTAGAAGAGAATTGAGTGAACTTCATTATTATCTTAAACACATAAGTGGGAGTGTTCAACATGTCTCTGAAGTGAGGTTCTACCAGTTAGGCTTGTGCATATTTTCTAAGTGGGGTGAAAGATTGTGTATAGATGTCATCAGTGGGAATCAAGAATTTCCTGATATGTGTATTGTGTTTATATGTGATCTAATGCTTAGGTTAGTTGAATGACATGGCTGATTAGAATGTGTATATATTTTTCGCTAATGTTGTATATATGGGCTTTTGAATACCCAACAAAAAAAGATTTTCGATTTTCTTTTTCTTTTCATAGATTTTGTGGATATATCTTCTGCAAACCCTCATGAGACCTTCTTCCTCTACTAGGGGTAACCGAGAGGTTTAAGGGCTTGTTCTACATGCTAAGTGCAATCGTGATTATTAAGAAAGTGAATTCGAATTTTATTTTCTTTTTCTAAGATTTTAATTTTATTTTACTTGAGGACGAGCAAAAAATATGTGTGGAGGCATTTTTGAACCTGAAAGTATGTTATTTTATACCCTTTTATTATCTAACTTTTGCTAAAAATAGATCATTAACTTAGGATTTTAATAATATTTTTGTTCATTTTGTAGGAATTGGAAAAATTTAGAAAAAATAAGTAATTTACCCAATTAAAACCAAGTGTTTGGGTTAAGTTAAAGAGGAAGGGAAGAAGAGTAAAAAAAAAAAATCAGCACAACAGGCCTTGTAATGAAGAAGAAAGTAAGCCTAGTGCTTTTCTTCCCCAGCTTGGTTCCATCTGGCCCAGCATCACCCCAGTAGAACCCAACCCGCAGCAGCCCGGTCCGCCTCATTGTTAGCTCATGAGTGTGGCATGTGACTTGCGCCTCTCGTCCTCACCTCATGTCGGGCCTGTTCTTATTCGCTTGTCCGCAGCCCAAATCTCGCCCCCTAGCTTCCTTTGCCCGCTCCTCACTTCGGGCCTTCTTTCTCTTACATGTTTCGTGGCCCAGAAGAAAGCCCAGCGCCCCCTCCCCTTCTTCACTTACTTCCCACGTGATAGTCACGTGACCCTCAGCCTCTCTTTATTTCGATGTTCTTCTTCCTTTTGCTGCTCCTCTTACCAATAAACCCGAAAGAACCCTGTTATTGCTTTGATTTGTCTTCCTATCCTATCAACATTTGCCCTAGCCATCTTCTCTTTCTCTCTCAAACTTCACTACTTTTATTTAATCTTATAATTGTCCCCATTAACCATGAGCTGTTACTTCCATCTTCTCCATCATCATCTCTCTCATATCATCAAGTGGGCATTGAAGCGGAGGTATTGCAAAATCAATTACAAGTCCTTCATTGAGGACTAATTAAAGCAATCAAGGCATGGGGACTCGAATTGGGGGTTCATAAAATCGGAAGAAGGTCGAAGCTTAGGGGTAGATAATAGGAGTAGAGGAGCAATTTGTATTTTTTTCATTTTGTTCTTGATGTTCCAGATCTTGCTGTTTAATTTTGAATTTTGTGCAATTTGATTTTGGGTATCTAATTTTCGGATGAAATTTTGAGTTTTGTTATAGAAATTGGAATCAATTGTTCAAGTTATATTTGGTTTTGAGAGATGAAATTACAAGTTGTCCCCTCTCTTATTTCGAGTTGGTTCCCCTATTCCAAAACCTAGTTTCTGGGTTGATAATTTAATTTCTTCATTTGGGGTTTGTAGCGTTGAAGAAAATTGAAATTCAACTTTAGTTTGTCACATTAGTTGTTCGATTTGTGCCCTTATTTCATTTTTGGTAGTCTTACTGTTTGATTTTGTTTACTTTCTCTGTGAGATATTAAGTATGTCATTAATGTGATGGGTGTGAACTTTAGAGTTTTAGATTTTTACTTCAGTGGTGATGATGTTTTGGGTTGGCAGATTCTTGTTTATTACTTTTTAGTTTTGCATATTTTTGAATGAGCTTGAGTATTTTGTGCCACTTTTCTAGTTATTATCATGAGATGGTTATGTGAATAAGCTAGTTTTAAGTTTCATTAAGCATCTTAATTTCATAACCTCTTTTAGCAGATCGACACCCTCAAGTGCTAAGGCGATGACTGTATGTTTGCGGAGATAACAACACTTCATATTTGGTTGTATATAAGTATAGCACACATGGTAGACCTTTGTCTGAAGTATGTCATTCCACTTCCCAGTTCCAACCCTGTCACTTCAATATAATTTTGAGTCCTATCCTTATTTGTGTATTATCATTACCTTAGCACCTCAGGTTTCCATGCTTGATTCTTCTACTTCTATGTTCCTTTTGTTTTCGCTTTTGTGTAACAAAAAAAGGCAAAAAAATCAAGAATAAAAAGAAAAAAAAATAGAGTCAGGAATAACAAGTATCTCTTTGAGCCATATGCTACTGGTTGCTACCCTTTCAGACAATACTATTACTGAAAAAGCTTGGTTCCCATATGAATTAGTTAGCAAAGTTGTCAAGTGAGATTGAGCCGGACCTTGTTTAGCCTAATTCCTAAGGTGATTGTGCACTTGCACTCTAAGCACTAGGGTGGATTCACTATTACGATGGATTGTGGAAAAGAAGTTTGTGTATGGACATCATCCTTGGGGATTAAGAGTCTTGATATGTATATTGTATTTGTGTATAACTTAAGACCTAGGTTGCAGGGGTGATTTGCCGATTGAGTGTTTACAGTTTTCTCTTGTATATCTTTGCATATTTTGAAAATTCAAAAAGATTTTTTATTTTTCTTTGCCTTTGTATTTTTCTTCTTTAAAGATTTTATGAGTATATCTTCTATAAATCCTCCTGAGACCAAACTTGTCCACTAAGGGGAAACCTAGGGGTTTAAAGGATTTGTTGCACGTGATAAGTGTAATCGTGATTCCTACGAAAGTGAGTTAGTATCTTAGGTAGATTTTCTTTTCTCTTATTTTAATTGACGACGAACAAAATTTAGGCACAGGGGTATTTGTTTGGGCAGCAAAAGTGTCCACTTAAGTATTCTTAATCACATATTTTTTACTCATAATTGAGATTATTTTTGGATTTTATTTGGTTTTGCGATGTTTGTAGAAAATAAGAGTTTAACGCAATAATGGATGTAAAAAGGAATGCAAGGAAGAGATAGAGACCAAGAAGATGCGAGTTGAGTCAAGATATAGCCAATTGGGCCTGTTCGTGGTTGATTTGCATAGAATCCCAACATGCGTCTTGATCCAGCAAAAGATGCTTGATTCATCCAAGCTAACATTGGCCTATTTATTGCTTAGCCCAAAAGAAAGAAGGAAGAGGGAAAAAAAACAGAAAAAAAAGAAAAAGCAGCAGTATAATTTGCATGGCCGGCCAGGGACTAAGCACACAACCCACCTCATGCCTTGGTTTTTAGTCTAGCGACACGTTTGCCCATTTGTCTCCTTGTGGCCCAACAGGAAGCCAACACCTCCTGCTATAATGTGCCGCACCAGATTGCTCCTCCCACAAGCCTAACTTGCCTTGTCTTTCCTCTAGTTTAACCAGCAGCTATTCATCTGGTTTGATTCTTTGGCTTTGATTATTGTCACTCTGTCCAAATTGATTATTTGATGATCAAATCTCATGTCAAATTACAATCAGAAGAATTTGGCAGCAAAAATATGACAGTGGGTCATGCTAAGAAAACTAGAATTGGATGCAATTAGGAAAGTGAGAAAACTACTAGGAAAATAAAAAAGCTTATAATTAGGAAAGTTGGGGGGCTTAGCTCTAGTATACATAGGGGTTATGGGTGCACTTTGTAAATCATCAATAATTCTCTCTCTTAATTCTAGTAGTAGTTTCTAGTAGTTTCAGAGTTTAATGTAATTTTAGAAATTTGTGTGATTTGGGTTATATACAATATTTCTAGTTCTAGTTTTAATTCAAGTTTTGTTTTAGTACTAGTTTAGCTCAAAATTTATCGCTTCAATTTTAGTTTATGTTTCGTTTCTTCCAAAATTATTTCATTCAAAGTTTCGATTTTTATTATTCTCTTTAGTTCTAGTGGATGTTGAATACTCATTATTGACACTCATCGAAAATTTAATATTCCTCGTTCACTTTAAGCGGTTATGGTAATCTCTTTCATATCTCTTATGTCTTAATTAATTTATTACTTTCTTGGTGCTTGTTTTAATCATGTTTGCATTAGTTTTAATTTCAGTTAGTTGAATGATTCTATTTTGCTTATTTACTACTTTCGGTGTATTTAATATGAATTAGTTTCTAGATATAGTGGTTGAGATTTGGCCCCATTGTCATGGATTCGATACTCGAGTAATATGCTTGCAGTATTACCATACCCCCTTTGGGAGCATAACAAGTTTTTGGCATCGTTGCTAGGGATGCCAGTTTGGATTTGTGTAACTATTTTTCTTTTTGTTTGTCTTTCGTGATTATTTGCTTTACTTCTATGAGTAGACTAGGGGCGTAATTTTTTTTCCCTAGTAGATTATAACCTTAGCTTCCGGTTTTCTTTTTGAAACAATTGAAAACCCATAAAAATAATAAAGTTTTCAGAAAAAAAGATAGGTATTATCGCCTTCCCTCAGCATGAGCATGTATTGTTCTGAGCTAGTCTAACTGCTGATTAATTTTGTTGCTTAATGTGGTTACTATATAGGGGAGTGGGAAATCTTGAGTGTGATTAATGACGTGGTGAATGGTGACACTTGAACTCTTTTAGAGTATTTTGGGTTTCTTTCTAAAACTGTTGATCAAGCTATGGACTTGCTTGAAGGGCTGGCTAGGGATACTTATGATTTCCAAAAGATTACTTGTGCTTTTGGGATGTCCTTTCCCGACCCATGTGTCTTTCAAGCTAGATCATTTCGTGGCAAAAAATTTGTGACTCCGTATTCTCTTCCCACTTCTATTCCTTAATGTTCCCCTCTTACATGTAACTTGTGTTATACTTTTGAACATAACTCTGACTCATGCCTCCAATATGTTCGATTAAGAACTGAAATTAAGAGTTGTGTAGAAACTACAATTAGTTCAATGGAGCATATGATAGGTAATATATTTAACTAGTTTTCAGAATTGGTTCAGACACATAATGAGGGAAGTTTTAATAAGAAGGAGCATATCTTTGAGAATACTCCTCTAAAGGCATCATGTAAAGAGGTTATAGTGGAGGTGCCATCGGCTAGTCTCGAACTTGTTGGTCCTATATCTCACGACTCACTTGAGTCAGTCTTTACTCTATTTACTTGCTCACCACTCTCTCCTCCTTTTTATTACTCATTGGTGAAGCCCAACGATGATTGGATGATAACTGGCCTCAATGACAATTTGGGCCCTGAGAATATGGAGATAGAATGACTTAAGGAGAGAGTTAATGAGTTTGATAGGTATCTGAGAACCTATAGAGGGTATAACCTCTTGATTGACCCTTACTACTTCCACCTAGAGGACATGCTCATGAGTATCATTATGCCAAGCTTGCCTGACAGGGCCGTAAGTGCACGGTGGCATTGTAGCAAGTTAGGGTCGTCTCCTACAAGGACTAGGTTGATCTACTAGACTTTATCCCCTTAAGATAGGCTAAGAGAATCAACACTTGATATTACCCGAGGGGTTGTGGTACCTCACTTCATCCCTTAACCAATTGGTCAGGAGTTCGATCCTTGATCTTTGGGAATGGAGAGTAATGCTTGACCAGCCCTTTACCCTTAAGTTGAGCTCGCGGGGCGAAGAGATCAGTCACTGTGATCGGCGGTGGATACCTTTGATTAAACACAAAAAAAATCAATATTTGATATTGAAAATAAAATAATCAATTATCTAATCTAACGAATAAATACTAATGGAATTAAGCAAAACAAGCAATCACCTAATCTATGCATCAATCAAGCACTTCTTCCTCAATTGATTATTTTAAAACCGACAATTGAAATATTGCAGCCATCTTTTAAGGTGAAGTGAAATACCTAAATCTAATCAATTATCATTTCTCAAGGGCTCTTGATTTGTTTAGGCTTATTAAGCATTCGATTATCAAATTTGCGGTTTCTTAATTGGTGTGACTTTCTCAAGACTCCACACAATCAAGTGAAATCCTGGGGTTCTAGTATCGAATTTACCTTTCAGTTTATCATCCAATACCCAAAACATTCAAGAAAGAGATCAAGTTCCTCAAAAGATGATAAACATCTAAGATCTAATAAAATAATCTAATAATTATAAAATACTTAAAGAGATTAACACTTAATCAGGAACTTAACTAGTATTTCCGTAAGCCCAAAATCAAAACAGCAAAATCATAATCAAAAATTACAAAACATAAATCTAAAATGAGGAAAGAGAAGAGAAGATAAGAGAAGAGAAGAGAAATGCTCAGTCAAATAATGCACTTAAATCCGTTGATTGCAAACCCGGCATGGAATCCTTACAAATTTTGACTTCAATTCACTATGTCTCCCTCTAATGTAATCTTAAGTCCTAATCTAATTGATGAAATTGAAGAGAGGAAATGGAATGATAGGGATGAAATGAGGCTGAAAACAGCCCCTTTATATCGTGAAAATGCTACAACCAAGTGTAAAAACCGCTTGGAAGTCGAATAGCCATGAGAAAACATAACGACCCAGGGGAAAAGGGGCCACTAGGCCATGGACACCACCACATAACATATTGGCCACTGGTCACGCTGGTTCTCTTCTTTTATTTAGCTACTTCTCCTAGAACCTTTTAGGTCATGATATTGACCACGGTTGGTCCGTGTTGGGTGTCTTTGGGTCTCTATTACTATCTTCTTTGACCCACAAGGTCTTAAAATTTTCATTTTACTCTCATAACTTGGTCTACAAAGTCAAAATCTATAAAAACTCTAAAAGAAAGCGAAACCAAGTGTAATAATATATAGAAATAGGGGTGTAAATCGTGCAATTAAGCATATTAATCCCCTAAAACGACTCCCAAACACTCATAAAATCCTATGCAAATATGGCATTCATCACTCTCTCGTGTCTAAACCTTTGCTTGTCCTCAAGCGAACACTAGATAAATGGACAAGGATCTAGGATACAAAAATATAGTAATCTACTTAAAGTAGGCAAGTCATAGCATATTGCAAGTAAGAACAACAATCAACGGCAACCCCAAGTAGTGCACAAGATATGTCAAAATGAGAAGGAGGAGAAGGTTTTTGAAAAAGTAAGAGACCACAAGCTCAATATCAAACTTTATCACCCTAAAGAACCACAAAGCACATCAAGCAAGCACATGAAATTAATTGGGGCCAAATGGACCGGTTGAACCTCATTGTTGGGAAATGTGCATTATTCCCACTCATGTGTTTGGAATATAACATGGGTTCACTCAAGACTCATTCTAAAGATGCAATCCACCATATGCTTGTCAAGACTCTCAAATTTTCCACCACTAAAAATGCAATGTGCACAAGGCAATCAAGAGGACTTAACTTTGGTTGCAACGTGGGCTAAAAGGGTTAAAGGAAATGAGCTAACTAATAAATTTGGATAATGTAGAGCTATTTAGCCAAGCGACTAGGGAACAACTAATCAAAACACCAAGTAACCATGAGTTCACCAACACTTCAAACCCCAAAAACACAATGAACATCTTTTGGAAATCATTTAGGAAATGAGTTGACCAAGAAGGAACACAAGCTACTTACGTGTCCAATGCCAATCACTTAGTTTTTTTTTATTTTTCTCTTTTTTTTTGAACATGATTTTTTTCTTTTTTTCCCCCTTTTTTCCTCTTTTTTTGGGTAAAATAAAATAAGAATTTCATTTGTTGAAAGGTATGGGATCATGAATTATCAATTCACAACCTAATATATATATGCATAACCTAAATAAGAAGGAAACACAATAAATGCTCAATATCATTAATTCCTCAATAAATCAACATACCAAAGTTACTTTAAACTCAATTACCCCAAACCACCCACTACTAATATGAAGTGATGCTCCACAGACTTGGCATAAAAGGTTAGGAATATGCGTTTGCCCAAGGGCTAATAATATGAAGGGATCACAACAAAGACAAATATAAGTTCAAAGGGGCTAGCACAGGGGAAAAACATGTAATACAAGGGGCTACCTATTTGATTATGTGGTTAAAATGACTAACAACAAAGAATGCCACTATCATATCATCAACTATGCACAGGCTAATGTGGTTATGAACAAGAGTCTAGGCAAGTTCTAGAGATGCAATATGGAAGAGTCACACATATGAAAGAAACATGAGACTAAATATAATGAATTAGTCCAAAGAAGGCTCAAAGTCTCACAACATATCTATTAAGTCTTAATTAGCTCATATAATGAAGCTCGTATACAAACATTAGTGCCAATGACTCCAAGGGCAACAAAGTTCTCAATCAAGACGAGGCAAAACAAAAGTATTCATAAAACCTTCACAAATTTTTAGCACAAAAAAGGATTATATATCAAAAGTTACTCAAGTTTATGAACGCTCATCATTGGAGGTTATCTCAAACCAATCCACACCATCACTCCGTACAATCCTATATGCAAACCTAAAATGTAACTAAATGCAACACACTAGCGCAAATAAAAAGAAACCTAAAACTATATGCTCTAACAAATACGCAAACTAAAAACCAAAATGGAAAAAAAGAAGCTACCCTTCTTACATGCTTAGATAAAGTATTATTATTCAAAGGAAAGAAAAGTAACAGAAGGGAAAGGGAAAACAAAATATAATGATCTCACCAGGTTAGTTGCTGGGTAAACCTAAGCTAAAGCCTCCTCACAACTAGGCCAAATGGAGCATAAGTTACTTCATCACAACTTCAAGACACGATTCGCCAAATCAGACGTAGTCAAGCGCTACAAAAGCTTGTTAAACCATACAGCATGGGTCTCACAAGCTTGGCCATAAGAGAGCATGAAGATGAACATAACAAAGAAAGTTAGTGCTCTCTTTATGCCACAGAAAAATCAAAACAGAAATCAAAGAAAGTATTTCACATGATTTTTCTAGGTGCATCCACTATGTACATGCAATATGGGTCAAGGGAGGCGTTATACCCACTAAAGTAACCTAGGGACATAAAATTATCAAGATTCCCACCAAGCATACTAAACATGTTGTTCTTATAGCCTAAATCAACATTAGCATCATAAATAATGGAATTACCAACGGGCTTAACAATGTAATACTCGGGGAGAAAGAGAGGGTAATGAACAAATAAGAGAGGCATGTGAATGATCAAAAGGATTGAGAAGAACAATATTATCAAAACCAAGGCTGGGAGACTCCTCATGCACAAGCACATCACGGGACCCCTCCAAAGGTGTCTCAACTAGATCATACACCTCATCTAAAGTATCTTCCGACACAAAACATGCATTAATAACACTAAATCTAGCAACTCCCCCAAAGGCTCACCCGCTTCAAGCCTTGTGCACTAAGCTAAAGAAAAGGATGAATCAGGTAAGGTCAAGACAACATCAGTATTGTCACTGGATGATGCAAAGTCAAGTTGAGCATAGCATGCATAATAAGGACATAAACTAGTTCCATGGTCAGAAGAATTACACAAGTAACACCAAAAGGGGCATAATAAGATCCAGCATAAAATGCACAAGGATCAAGGCACGAATATCTAGAAATATGAGTAGCCTTCTCAAATTCAAATGAATCTCCAGCAATCGACTCAAGTAAATACCATGCATTATCAACACTTTTACCATGAAAACCCCAATACTCTTAAAAGAGCTCGGGTTTCAGTATTCAGACCCTCATCAACAACGTCCAAAATTTTCATTTACCCATACAATAACCACATTGAGTAAGAAAGACATTTAATGGCTTAAAATACCTCCAAAATAATTCATGCTCAAATCTGGGGAAATAGAAAATGGCCACCGTTTTTTCTCAATTTTTAAATTTTTTTTTAATTTATTGAGTTTTTTTTGGCTCTTTTCAAAGAAAACCAAATGGCGCCAAAAACTTGATAGAGTTACAAGTGCACAGTGGTGTGGTAGCAAATCAGGATCGTCTCTCACAAGGACTAGATTAATCTATTTGGGCTTTATCCCCTTACGATAGACTGAGCAGATCAATATTTGATATTGAAATTAAACTAATCAACTATCTAATGTAACTAATAAATAATCATAAAATTAAGCAAAACAAGCAATCGCCTGATCTATGTATCAATTAAGCACTTCTTCCTCAATTGATTATTTAAAACCGATAATTGATGCATCCTTTCTTAAGGGTTCTTGATTTGTTTAGGTTCATTAAGCATGCGATTATTAAATATGCGATTTCTCAATTGGTGTGACTTTCTTAAGACTTCACGCAATCAAGTCAAATTTGAGAATTTTATTATTGAATTTTACTTTTTAGTTCATCATTCAATACCCAAAACATGTAAGAAAGAAATCAGGTTTCTTACAAGACAATAAATATCCAAGATTCAATAAAACAATCTAATAATTTCAGAATACCCAAAGAGATTAACATCAGATCAAGAACTTAACTAGCATTTACAGAAGTCCAAAATTAGAACAACAAAATCATAATCAAAATTACAAAACATGAATCTAAAATGAGAAAAAAGAAGAGAAGAGAAATGCTAGCCAAATAACGCGCTTGAATCCGTCGATTGTAAACCTGGCATGGAATCCTTACAAATCTTCATTTCAACTCACTCTCTCTTCCTCTAATCTAATCTAAAATCCTAATCTAATTGATTAAATTGAAGAGAGGAAATGGAATGATGGGGATGAAATGAGGCTGAAAACAGCCATTTTTTTATCTCAAAAATGCTGCAGCTAAGTGTAAAAACCACTTAGAAGTCGAACAGCTGTGGGAAACCATGATGTCCTCAGGGAAAGGGGGCCACCATGGACCATGGGAACCACCACAGATAGGCCATGGTGGCCACTGGTCATGCTGGTTCTCCCTTTTTATTCAGCTACTTCTCCTAGCAGCTTCTAGGCCATGGTATTAACATGATTGGTCCGTGTTGGGCATCTTTAGGCCTGTTTTGCTATCTTCTTTGATCCACAACATCTCAAAATCTTCATTCTACTTTCATAACTTGGCTCACAAAGTCAAAATCTGCAAAAACTCTCAAAGCAAGCAAAACCAAGCGTAATAGTAGAAATAAGGACATAAATCGTATAATTAAGTATATTAACGCCTTACCACGACTCCCAAACACTCATAAAATCCTATACAAATATGGTATTCATCATTGCCTAATTATTCTATTGATTAATCTAAGGCATTTGACAAGTTAAAGAGGGCATTATGTATTATCATAGTGTTCATGTTTATGTTATCTTACCTACACTTGTTTGAGATGCATGTGCAAGTTTATGATAAGATCCTTTGAGCTTTGACTACATTTGAGTAAAAGGTAGCATCTTGAATAAAGTGGAGTGTGTAATGCTCCACACACAAGCCCGCCCATTGGTTGGCGATGGGTGTTGTGGTGGCTCGAGTATATTCTGTATCCGACCTAGTATAATTTGTTCCATCTCTTATATATGTTGTATATGGTCTCTTTTATTTTTGTCTTTTCTTTTACTTTTGTATTCTTAGTGCATCCTTTTCCCCATAATGCATACATTGTGCGCTTTTGGAGTAGGGGAGGGACAGCTATGCTTCAAAAATTTTTGAAAAAGAAAAAAATAAGAGAATTTTTTTAGGAAAACAAAAAAGATTTTCTATTTTTATGTATGTGATTTGGGAGTTTTGTGATTTAATATTCGGTTGTGCATAAGTAGGTGCACATGGTAGACCTCAGTCTAAAGTATGTCATTTAATTTCCCAGTTCTAACCCCGTCACTTCATTATAATTTTGAGTCCAGTCCTTATTCATATATCATCATTATCTTAGCATCTTAGGCTCCCATGCTTGATTCTCTCACTTGTATGTTCTTTTTGTTTTCACTTTAGCAAAAGAAAAAAGGAAAAAAATTCAATAAAAAAATATAGAGTCAGGAACAACGAATATCTCTTTGAGCCATGTGCAATCTGGTGGTACCCTTGGAGGCAATACTGTTATTGGAAAAGCTTGGTTGTCATATGAATAAGTCAACAAAGTAGTTAAGTGAGATTGAGCTGGACCTTGGTTAGCCTAATTTCTAAGGTGATGGTGCACTTGAACTTTAAGCATTAGGGTGGATTCACTATTACGATGCACTATCAGGTGAGAAGTTAGTGACTCAATATCATCCTTTGGGATTAATTGTCTTGATTGTATTTGTGTATAATTTAATGCCTAGGCTGTATGGGGATTTACTGATCAATTATTTATAGTTTTCTCTTGTATATCTTCGCGTATTTTGAAAATTCAAAAAAATTTTCTATTTTTGCTTGCCTTTGTCTTTTTCTTCTTTAAAGATTTTATGGGTATATCTTCTACAAATTCTCACGAGACAACACTTTTCCACTAAGAGAGAACCTAGGGGTTTAAAGGATTTGTTGTACGTGCTAAGTGTAACTGCGATTTCTACGAAAGTTAAGTAGGTGTCTTCTACGAAAGTTAATTAGGTGTCTTGGGTAGATTTTCTTTTCTCTTATTTTACTTGAGGACGAACAAAATTAGGTGCGGGGGTATTTGTTTGGGCACTAAAGATGTCCAGTTAAGAATTCTTAATTAATTAGTTTTTACTCATGATTAAGATTATTTTTGGATTTTGTTTGCTTTTTTTATGTTTGCAAAAAATAAGGATTCAATGAAATAATGGATGTAAAAAGGAGCGCAATGAAGAGATAGAGACCAAAAAGATGCAACTCAATTTAGGATATAGCCAATTGGGCCTACTTGTAGAGTGTTTCCACATAAGCCCAACATATGTCTTAATCCAGCAAAAGATGCTTGATGCATCCCAGTTTACATAGGAATGTTTATTGCACAACCATACAGAAAGAAGAAAGATGAAAAGAAAAATAAAAGAAAAAGCAGAAAAAGTAGCAGTATGATCCGCATGGTCGGCCAAGGCCTAAGCGTACTACCCACCTTATGGCTTGGTTTTTGGTCCAACTGCACACTTGGCCATTTGTCTCCTTGTGCCCAAACATCAAGCCAGTGCCTCCTCCAGTAATAGGCCAGGTTAGACATGCTCTTCACGGAGGCCTAACTCACATAGTCTGTGCTCAAGGCCCACCAACAGCTTTTCATCTAGCTTGCTTATTTAGCTCTGATTATTGTCACTCTGTCTGAATCAATTATTTCATGATCAATCATGTCAGATTGCAATTAAGAGAATTTGGCAACAAAAATATGACAATGGGTCATGCTAAGAAAATTAGAAATTGAATACAATTAGGAAAGTGGGAAAATTACTTAGAACATAAGAAAAATTGTAATTAGGAAAGTTGGTAGGCTTAACTCTAGCATAAATAGGGATTATAGGTGCACTTTGTAATCATCAATTCCAGTCCCTCTTAATTATGGCATTATTTTCTAGTAGATTTAGATTATATACAATCTTTCTAGTTCTAATTTCAATTCAAGTTTTATTTTAGTTCTAGTTTTTGTTCAAATTTTGTACTTTAATTTTAGTTTAAGTTTTGTTATTCTTAAAATTATTTCATTCAAAGTTTTAATTTTTATTATTCTCTTGGGTTCATAGCAAATGTTCAATACTTGGGTTGACACTAATCGAAGATATAATATTCCTTATGCACTTTAAGCGGTTGTGGTGATGTCTTTCCTATCTCTTGTCTCTTAATTAATTTATTATTTTTTGGTAGTTGTTGTAATTTAATTTATAGTTTTAATCCTGTTTAGATTAATTTCAATTTGTGTTAGTTGAATATTCTATTTTGCTTATTTACTACTTTCAGTCTAACTAATATGTGTTAGTCTCTAGTTGTAGTGGCCGAGATTCAATCCTCCTCATGGATTCAACCTACAAACCATACGCTTACTATATTACTATACCCACTTTAGGAGCGTAACAAGTTTTACTTACCATTGCCGGGATAACGGTTTGGATTTACATCACTATTTTTCTTTTTGTTTGTTTTTCGTGATTATTTCCTTTACTTCTATCAGTAGATTAGTTGCATAACTTTTGCTCGTAAATTATAATCTTACCTTCCCGTTCCATTTTAAAATAATGCACAACCCATAGAATTCAAAACTTTTTGGAAAAACAAGATGGCCATCGTGAACTCTTCCCCTAACATAAGGATGTATAGTTATGAAGGTATTTTAGCCGCTTGAATAATTTAATTACTCAATGTGGTTACTATATAGGGGCATTTGAAATTTTGAGTGTGATTGATGAGGGGGTAAATGGTGATACTTGACCTCTTTTAGAGTATCTCGGTTTTTTTCCAAAACTATGGATCACACTATGGACTTGCTTGAGTGGGTGGCTAGGAATACTTACGAGTTCGAAAGGATTACTTGTGCTTCTGGGATGTCCTTTTTCGATCCATGGGCCTTTTATGGTAGATCATTTACGAGGAAAAATTTGTCAGTTCCTATTCTCTTGCCACTTCCTTTCCGTAATATGCCCATCCTACATGTGACTTGTGCTATGCTTTTGATCATAACTCTGACTCATGCCTCTAATATGTTCGATTGAGAGCTGAAATTGAGAGAAGCATAGAAACTGCAATTAGCTCAATGCAGCATATGATGGTTAATATATTTAATCAGTTTTTAGAATTAGTTCAAACGTAGAATGAGTGCAATTTTAATGAGGAAGAGCATATGGTTGACGATACTCCGTTAATGGCATCATGCGGAGAACTTATAGTAGAGGTGCCATTGACTACTCTCAAGCTTATTGGTCCTGTATCCCACACCTCACTTGAGTTAGTCCCCACTCCCTTTAGTTGTTCACCACCTTCTCCTCCCCTTGAGTAGTCGTTGGTAAAGCCTATGGATGACTATGTCATAACCAACCTCACTGATGATTTGGTCCACGAGAATGTGGAGGTAGAACATCTTAAAGAGAGAGTGAATGAGTTCGATAGGTCCCTGGGTAACTATAAAGTTCTGGATTTACCGATGCTACCTTTACCTAGAGGAGAAGCCTATAGGTATTATTCGGCTAGGACTGTGTCATTATTCTGTTGAATACTACAAGGCCTTTGATAAGCTAAATAAGGCATTATGTATTATTGTTGTGTTCATGTTTATGTTCTCTTACCTGTACTTATTTGAGCTGCATGTGTAGGCTTATGACAAGCTCCTTTGAGCACTGGCCACATCTAAGTAAAGGGTGGCATCTTGAGTGAAGTGGAGTGTCTGATGCTCTACAAGCACACCTAGTGATTTCTGATGGGTGATGAGGTAGCTCGGGTATATTTTGTATCTCACCTAGTATAGTTGTTCCATCCCTTATATATGTTGTATATGGTGTCTTTTCTATTACTTTTATATTCTTAATGCTCCTTTTTCCTATAATACAGACACTATGTGATTTTGATGTTGTGAAGGTGTAGCTATGCTTCAAAATTTTTTTAAAAAAATAAAAATGAGAGAACTTTTTTGAAAAACCAGAATAGTTTTTGATTTTTTTGGGTGTGATTTTTTGGAGTTGTACTATTTTGATTGACTTAGATCCCTTTGCAACTTAACATTTGGTTGTATATAAGTATATGTAGATGCCTAAAAATGGCATCTTATTTTTATATGTCCAATGACAAAAATTAAACCCTAACTTGTTTACTTGTGGCCCAGTAGAGTAATCCTTGAATTCGAGTCCAAGAGGCTAATAGAGCCTAAGAAGCCCAAATAGGTGGAAATTAACAATGTTCAACATTCAGTTGAGATCCCCACTAGGGAATACAAAATTATTGAGTTTAAGTGTCATATTCTTCAGTGAATAACCTTTCTAATGATATATTATGCATTAAAGTCTAATAAGGAACGGAAAAGGTATAAGTCGAATATGTGGGCTTGTGCTTAAAATGACACGTGTTCGCTCTTTTACTTATATCTTGTCCTAAAATTATTTAAATATTATGAAATTAGTTTTATTGGGAACTAGACTCAGTAGCCGTTCAAGGGAAAAAAGAATCAATCAAAACAGAGGTCATATGCAAAATTATGGCCAAAACGAATCGATTTATCTACAGCCCAACTAGGAACTCAGGCGGGTTCTTGCTTCCAAGAACTGAGATGGGTCCTTAAGATAGAAACCTGATTGGGCTGCCTCTCTCTCAGTCATTTTCTGCTAAATGGGATTAGTTAAAAGGAATTCTGGATCAAGACTAATTAGTTAGAATCCTAGCCGAATCAGTGTACCTGTTTAGATTGACCTTAATGGTACTAGGATTAGGTCTCTTATTTCTAAACCAATTCAGACTATCTAGTCAACCATTATAAATAGGGGGCTACCCCTAGGGGTTAGGGAGATAAATAAAAGGAATTAGGCATAAGTTTAGCATTAGAAAATTACAATCAATCAGTTAGAGGTATCAAAACACATCAAAATGTTAGAGAGAGGAGAGCATCAAAATTGATGAGAGAAATACTCCACATATAGAAGGTAGAGAAAAAGGTCTCACTCTACTAGGTTCCCAGGCAAATTAGGTAGGTTATCTTGAGGGCAAAAACTCTATCTTTCCTGACTCTTCTACTTTATTCCTCTTTTATAATTTTTGATGCTAGATTACCAAAGTTGTAATCTTAGGTAGATCTCTATCCGTTGTAACTATTGTACTTTACTTTTGTTTGTATTGGACTAAAGTTTATATCCTTCGCATGAGTATATCAATTATTTTGATTGATTGCATGTATATTTGTATGATTAAGTTTTAATTTCCCGTATTCATTAGTGGGGGCCGTTAGTGGTGATGTTCGGTGATGGGATGCACTCCATTTCATCACTGTCCCTTCGCCCCCAAATCTCGAACCTCGGTTCTAAACCAAGTAGTCAAGATGGATCCCCACACCAGGGATTGTTTGGGGTCTTTCTAAAGCCTTTTTAAAGCAACATCACTTTATCCCTTCGGTGTCCTCATTGGTATGATTTGCTTCGAAAGGTGTCTTGGTTTGTTAAAAACTCACTAGCGGCACTACTTAGTTAAAGAGTTTTGCTGCTTCCTTCGGTATTTGTTCTTGCATTGCTAGGCTTACGAAAATAAGTCTGGACCAAGGAAGCGGAATCTGCTTGAACCAGAATTAGGGGTTTTCATCTGACCCAGGAACCCTACCAGGATCCTGGATTGAACTTGCACTTAGATTTTGGGTCAGGCTGAAACGACTACTAGGGCCCCAATCACTAGAGGATTGGACCTGGCCTTGCCCAGGGAACCTGGCTGGGTTCTTTGTTAGGCTCAAGGGCAAACTTCTTATGTTGTTGCAGGCCCAGGTTTGCCTTACAAATTTTTACAAAAAATAAAAAATAATTCTAATTTCTAGAAAAGCATAAAAGTATCTAGCAACGAGTTCGACCATTTGTGGGGGATCACACACCCAGGCAGGTGGATTCTTACAGTGGTGACTTCACTGGGGATGTCTTTAAGAGGGCGAGATTTGAGCTTTAATATGAGAAATTGCATTAGGTATACTTGCATTATAAGACGCTGTTTATCAGGGATCAACAGTGTCTCTATGCGGAACTCTGACTCTAACCCTCAAAAAAGTGATTGGTCACTCAGCGGGTCCATTTAGGCTTCAACTGAGTAGGCAGTTGCTTCACCCACTCGTAATATACTTTCCTAGTACCTATGGCTCGGGGAAGCATCCAATACTTTCTAGTCATATTATGCACGCAATGGGTGGCGTGCGAAGCATTGGGTCGTGAGAGGACTATTCTAAACCTGACTTGAAACCCATGTAGCATAGAACTTTATTTAGGTTGGAACTCATATGTATGATTCGGAACACAATGTGACTTTGTAATGTTTAATTTCTTTAGCCCAAAGGACTACACATTGATACTATGAGTCTTAATAGAGCCCAAATTAAGAGAAAACTGAGTCTAGGAATTAGAGTAGGAGCTAAAATAGTTTTGGGCCACTTGAGTCCTAACCGAACTTTTGATCTGGAATTTGAGAAGGATTCTAATTCTGATTTAGAGTACTAGTTTTGGCCAAAAAACGAATCCTGGGTAGTGGATTTAGAACTAAAACCACTTCTGGGCCAATTGAGTCCTAACACGGCTCTTGAACTGGAATCTGAAAAAGATTCTAACTCTAGTCTAGAGTACTAGTTTTGGCTAAAACGGAGTACAATGAATTAAATTACGGACCGAAAATGATTTCTAAGCCAATTGAGTCCTAACAAGACTCTTGATCTAGAATCTAAAAAAGGTTCTAATTCCAGTACAGAAGTATCAGATTTGGTCGCCCCCCCCCCAAAAAAAAAAATCCCAGCCAGGATTGTTTAAAAAAAAAAAAGAGAAATGGGTAGTCTGTGTAAGGGGGCAAAATAGTGTTTGTGTCGGGGCCAGAACCCGGTAGGGATCCCACAGGTCCAGCTGGCAAAGCCTGTCAGTTTGCATGTATTAAAGTTCAGTAGAGAGTGAGAATAAAAAGAGCAAATTTGGGCTTTGTAAGAACCTAGCCGGGATCCAGTTAGGAAGTCACTGTCCCTTTAGTATTTGCATTCATGGCAAAAACTGAATTCTGGGCTCTCAATCTTTGAGTTAGGCCCATAAATCAGTATAGTTCATTTAGGGTCGTAACGTATGAGTTGTAGGATACTTGAGATCAATGAGTCATGCATCATTAGGCCTCCTTACACATAGTCTATGAGTCCATCTAGGCCCAAAGTACATAATAAGGCCCATTAGACCTTTAAAGTGGTAGTCTAATCTAGATCTCATGCAATCGTGCATCATATTCATAATACATAAGTCCAGGGAAGACCCAGATATCTTACCCATGTATAAGTTCATGGCCCATGCATCACGTTCAACTAGATCTAAGATCACTATATGAGTCCACCTAGATCCACTCGTGTACAAAAACCTAGCCCATTTTAAGCAAACCAAACTGTGTTAATTCTTTTGTTAATATCAGCCTGTGATTCACCTAAGAAAGACTTGAGTTTGATTTAGGCTTATAAGTCAGCTTTCTATGCCTAATTTAGGATCTAATTTGGGATAAATCCCAATTTTAGCCTAAAATCCCATATCTTAACCCCATTTCAGCCTAAAGTTTCGAGTTCATCAACCCGTTGTCTCTTTCTCTTCCAATTATAAGTTATTAACCATTTCCTTTAGCCCATATCCAGTATGGTTAACAACTTATAACATCCCACGTCTCTCAACCGTTACCTTATTGCTTCGAATAGTGAAGACTAAGGTATACGAGTGAAGTCCATAAACTGTGAGACTTCTGCCTCAAGAAGTGTCTAAGGGAACTCCACTAATTGCGTCAAAGTCGAAATCCAAGTTAAGTCCCATACTTCACCAATCTTAATGGTAAAAGGAAATGAACTAGCTCAACTCGCGAAGGTGATGGAAAAAATGCAAACCACACTAGATGAAAGTGAGAAGAATATGGCATCGATAGCCACTAACTGCAAACCCTTATTAGGGACACACCTACAAAGCCCCTAAAACATGTAAGGTTAGCTATCAGAATAAAGATAAGAAGGACGATGGCTCCACAAGGAAGTAGGTGCATGCTCTATATCGCTACACCAAATACACCCCTATTGGTGCCACGTATGCTCAAGCACTAGAATGCTTGCTTTATGATTAACCTCCTATCAATCAAGCCAGAGACGGAAAGCACATAGAAGCCCAAAACCTGGGATCTAAACAAGTACTACAGATATCACCGAGCAAGGAGACATGATACTGATGTAGCAATTAGTTGGATGTAATGTAATACGCATATAATGGAATTGATTAGGTAATGCAATCACTCATGTAATGTAATGGAATGATAATTACGTTACAATGTTTGGTTGTTTCTTACTATGCAATGTAATGAATCTATATTAGATGATATGCTAAAACATATATATATATATATATATATATATATATATATATATATATATATATATATCATGATTTTGTGCAATTTTAGTAACTTCTGTGCTTTAGAAAAAGTTGTGGATAACAAAAGTGCAAAAGAAATATAACTATATAAATTTGCATTTGATAAAAGATTAAAAAATATTTCTTAAAATAATAAAATACGGGGGAAAAAGTAGGTATAAAGCATAGACAAAGAGCGAGAGAGGGAATTGAAGGGGTTGGGCATTTAATTGGGAGCATTATTGTTGTTGTTGTTGTTTTTGTTGTTGTTATTATTATTATTATTATTAAACAGGAAGAGTGGGAGATAGAAAGTGATGACATTGCTGGGTTGGGGGGAGGAGGGGCGAGGAGAGAGAGCATAGTATAGAAAGGTACAATGAGCCAATGTCCATACAACATTAGAGAAATAAGTAAGCTAAACTTTAGTTATAGAAGGAATGTGGTCAAAATTGTTTAGCAAATTATTAAGTAATGGTAATTGAATAGGTTGAAGTAAATGTGATTGCAATGTAAATTTGATTGCACTGCTTAGCTGTAGCAAAACATGGTACTAGAATCATTATTGCATTATTAATTGCATTACCACTTTAATTACATCAAACCAAACAAGGCATGAGGGTTTTGCTAGGGCTTCAAGAGTAAGTTATAAAGCATATTCAAGTTAGGGGAGCTTCCCCTACCTAAAGCTACTCAGAAAAACCTAACAATGATAGCAAGCTGCTTGGATTCACATGATAGGCCTTTCAGCTATTTTAGACTGCTGAAGTGAAAAGTGTGATCGTCTCTGATTGAATCCATGACCAGGAACCTCCACACAAGAGGCCTTGACTTCTATTGAATCTAAAAGATGTGATGTGTCATAAACTCATAGTCACCTATTGAGTCTTAGAGTCATTTGCTTTCTTTTCCATCATAAATCTGAGTCTGGTGTAACCTTGATTTATTAATAAAACCATATTCTCTATCAGTTCTTTTGCATATTCTTATATCCTTTTATCATATGACGACCGAAGGTGAAAAAAAAAGAAGAGAAAAAAAGGAGAAAAAAAAGAAGAGGGGCTAGCTCAAAAACCTCACAAGGCGAGCTAGGGAAAAGGATAGAGAACAAAATAAAAAAAATACTAAGGATTGCAATCAGTCATCTAAAAAGGGGAAAGATCAAGAATTTCTTACAATGAGTCATGCAACTTTGAAGGATATGCCTAGGATAGGGCGCCTCCCTTCACAACCTAAATTAATACGTTTGTCAAACCTGATAATTTCCTACATGGAACCCTTTTGGGCCTTCAAATAAGCTGGTTTGTTTCATTACCACATCTGACCTAATCAGGGAGTAGGAGTGTGGCATGGGTGGCATTAATATAAAAATTTACAAAAACAAAAATAAAAAAGGAAGAAAAAGAGAGAAAAAAGCAGGGCTTGAAAACAAGATGGTTAAGAAAAGAAAGAAAATGCTGATTCACACTAACTTCATCACCTATGCATACTTCGAGATTTTAAGAATTCCCTTCCTTTGGTGCCCTAACCTAGAAGCATGCCTTAAAAAGTCCTCTTAGAGGCATCCCTTATTTAAGCTGCATTTTCTTACTCTTGAACTACGAGTGGCTTGATTCTATATTGGATACGTAGGTATCCCTTATAAAGGCCGTCCAGAAGATTCTATTCCATTAAGTGATTTAGTCCCAAAAATTTTAAAAAAAAATGAGAGAGAGAGAGAGAGAGAGAGAGAGAGAGAGAGAGATAGAGAGAGAGAATAAAGAGTGATTGGCCTGAAAACCTGAAAAGATGGGCCATGCAAAAGGAGAGTGAAAAGAAAGCCTTTGTTTCTTGAGGACAAAGAAGCATTCCAATGACTTGATATGGATTTTATGTTTAGTCTTAAAAATCCTTTTTATTTGCAAGTGCATAAGGTTAAGTGCAGACTAGCGAGTATAGGGTGTCGATCCCAAAAGAAATAATAGTGATTTTCAACCAATGGCACCTTTTTAAAGTGGAAATTCACTCCTTCTTAGTGCCCAAAAATTAATAAAAATTAATTTTAATTAATTCTTGGTTGTTATATTGTATGAGAAGAGGCTAGTCTTTGGCTAAAATTAATTTTAATTAATTACCCTTAACAAGGTCACTTGACTCAAGTGGAAAATTTAGGCACTTTGAGGAAATGGAATTACTGGGGGTTGATGTTGCTAATGGGCCATGTCAAACAAGCTCAGCTGGGTAGGGCGATGGAGGAAGCAGAGGGGCTGAGAGCTTAGCGACTGGGCAGGTAGGTTGGCCCACTTCAGCGGGAGAAGAGAAAGAGAGAGAGAGAGAGGAGAACCTAATGGCTGTGTGGCAGATAGCCAGAAACATGCCCAATTGTGAGAAGTAAGGAGACAGAGTGAGGGAGGTACCAGAGGGCGGGCACGCCCCAGGTTGGGCCGCTAAGCAGACCCATTCGGGCAAGAGAAAGAAGAGGGAATTGGGTTGATGCTGGGTGGCTGATGCGGGCCACGTGCGACCAGGCCCAAATGAAGATGGAGAAAGCTATGGAAGGAGAGGGGCTGGGCGACAAGCTCATTTCGGCTGGAGATGGGGTGCTAGACCGCCTAGTAGGCCCACAGGATTTGGATTCCTCCTCTTATTTTTTCTCTCTTTTTTTCCCGGCTTAGACTCTAGGTATTGCACATGTTGAAGCTTGGACAAATCCAAGTATAATTGATCAATTTTATGTCCAAATTCATTTATTTTAGTTTGACCTAAAAATCACATAAAATGTGCATTATTTACTCATTCAAGATATATTTTAAACACTTAAAAGTGGATAAAATAGAGGGTAAAATTATATATAAAATATGAATTATCAACTCCTCACACCAAAACTTTGCTAGTCCTCGAGTAAAGAATAACAATAATGTATATATTCATTCAAATAATCAAGTAGAATAAGATCAGGGAAGAAATGAAGTAGCCAACTCACTTACCCACTCAAAATCATATGGATTAATTCACTGTCAACCCACAACCTATCATCAAACATTTCTAATTTCAACTAAGTTAATAGACTAAGATTCAAGCGAGTTAAGCACACAGTGAAACTATGTAGCAAACCCTAAGCACAAAATTTCACTCCATATAACAAAAATCATAGGAGTACCTTTAAAATTAAGTCCCCAATGTCGAATCAATTTATTAGTCTCTTTTTTTCTTTTGATTTTTTTGAACCTTTTCAAAAGTTAATTGATTCCATATGTTTTCTTGAGTGGATAAAGATATGAATAATGATAACTCTCGTCGAAGCACTCTATACATATTTAGACAATTCAAGATATGAATAGAGACAGAACCTAAACATCAGTGCCAAAATCAAAACTTAATTAATTCAATTTATTTTATTTATTGATTGAAAGTCAATGGGGAACTCAATACTTTTTAAATACTTGCAATGACATTGAAAATGGGGTTGCATCTTATACTCAAAATCCGTTACACAGTAACATTAGCGCAGTAAAAATTTTAGCCAGGAACCAGTCAAAGCTAGAAATAATCTTCTATTGGCATGGGTAACATGAATCAAATCCACATAATAAAGCAGAATATGTATAATCGGAACACTCAAATGCTTCCAAAATCAAATTCACCCAAAGATTATCAAGTTAAATTTTCCTCAAATTTTTCATTTCTCCTTCCCCCCACATCTAAACCTCACATTGTCCTTAATGTAAAAAACAATAATAAATAGAGAAATGGAGAAAAGAGAAACATAACTTGACAACGCAAGGAAATCATTTTCATATAAGCCAAATAATCCAACTCCAAAAGCACCTTCACAACCGTCATCAACCACAAAATCGAAGAACCAAGTGAAAAATTACACTCTCAAACACAAATACACCTTGAACAAAAAGAAAATCAAAACAAATGACTCAAGCTTGCCTAAAAGGATTGGGTTGCCTCCTAACAAGTGCTAAGTTTTCTATCTTCAGCTAGACAAGGTCTCATCAACTAACATAATAAATAGGGTCTACTAGATTAATGGACTCAATCAAACTAGGCTCAATGTCACTAGTCACAACATGTTTTAAATTTTGGCCATTGACCATAAGAACTCAACCATATTGGGGATCCAAAATTTGGACCGCCCCAGAGGGAAACACTTGTTGGACAGCAAAAGGACCAACCCACTTAGATCTCAACTTGCTAGGGAACAGTTTAAGCATAGAATAAAAAAGCCAAACCTTCTGATTAGGTTCAAAGGATTCACGATAAATCATTTATCATGAAAAGCTTTAGTTTTGGCTTTATAAATCTTAGCATTCTGATAGGCTTCATTATGCAATTCATTCAATGAAAGCATACGGTTACAACCGCTTGTTTCATATTAAAACTAAAAGATTTAATAGCCCAAAAAGTACGGTGTTCTAATTCTAATGGCAAGTGACAAGCCTTACAAAAAAGAAGCCGATAAGGAGACATCCCTATAGGAGTCTTATAAGCCGTACGATAGGCCCACAGAGCATCAATCAATCTCAAAGGCTAATCTTTCCTATCAGATCGAACCGTTTTCTTTAGTATACTCTTGATCTCATGATTATACACCTTAACTTGGTTGCTAGCCTGAGGGTGGTAAGGGGTAGCTACTTTGTGAGTCGGAGAATACTTTCTAAGCAAAGCCTCAAAAGGGCAGTCAACCTGCATCACTAATGAGAGCTCTAGGGGTCCCATATCAACAAAATATATACTCTTTCATAAACTTGAACATAACCTTGTGGTCTTTGGTCCTAGTAGCTAGAGCTTCCACCTACTTTGACGCATAATCGACAGCAACAAATATGTATACAAAACCAAATAATGGGGAAAGGGACCCTTGAAATCAATGCCTCATACATCAAATATCTCAACAACCAGAAGAGGGGAGAGGGGCTTCATATCACGATAGGACAGGGCACCCGTACATTGACAATACTCACAAGTAAGACAGAGATGGTGAGCATCATGGAATAAAGTGGGCCATAAAAACCCACTTTGGAGGACGTTAGCAGCTGTCCTATGACCTCTAAAGTGACCACCACAAGCATAAGAGTGACAAAAGGTAAAACTACTATGAACTTCACTCTCGAGGGCACATTTACATACCACTTAGTCAGGATAATATTTAAAAAGATAATGGTCTTCCCAATAATAATATCTTACTTGTGAGAAGAATTTGTCTTTCTCTTGTTAGACCAGTGAGGAGGAATCTTTCTAATGGCAAGGTAATTTACAATATAAGCAAAACCAAGGGAGAGGGCATGTGAAACCGCAAACAGTTGCTCATCAGGAAAATGGTAAGAAAATCCAACTAAGTTATTAGTATACTCAGTAAAGATTCTAGACAAGTAGTCTATAACTAAATTTTCAGAACCTTTCCTACCTTTCATTTCAATATTGAACTCTTAGAGCAAAAAAAATCCATCTAATGAGTCTAGGTTTGGCATCATTCTGGGCTAGTAATGTTTTAATGCAGCATGATCGGTAAACATAATCACTTTTAAGCACAGAAGGTATGGACGAAATTTATCAAGTGTAAATACTACAACTAGCTATTTTCAGTAATAGAATTCCTTTGAGCATTAGTTAGAGTTTTACCACCATAGTAAATGACATAAAGCATTCTATTCACCCTTTGACCCAAAATGGCCCCAATAGTAATGTTAGATGCATCACACATAATCTCAAAAGGAAGATAAAAATCAGGGGGCTGCATGATAGGGGTTGACACCAATAAAGATTGAAGCTTTTCAAAAGTTTCCACACAAGCCTCATTAAACACAAAAGGAACATATTTAATGAGGAGATTAGTAAGTGGGGAAACCACCTTAGTAAAATCCTTAATAAATCTCCTATAGAAACCAGCATGGCCAGAGAAAGATCTGACTTATTTCACAAAGGAAGGCACAGGCAGATTAGAAATTCGATCAACTTTGGCTTTATCAACATCAATCCCTTGTTTAAACACTTTGTGACCTAACACAATCCTTTCTTGGACCATGAAATAACTCTTTGCCCAACTCAAGACTAGATTCACTGCTTCATATCTTTTCAACATAATAGATGGATTAGCAAGAATCACATCAAAGGAAGAACCAAAAATAGAGAAGTCATCCATAAATACCTCCATAAAATTATCAATATAATCAGAAAATATGGTCATTATGTATCTTCGGAATGTGGAAGGTGCATTGCACAACCCAAAAGGCATCATTCGATAGGCGAATGTACTTGATGGGCATGTAAAGGTTGTTTTCTTTTGGTGCTCTCGATAGATAGATATTTAATTGTAACCAGAATACCCATTAGAAAGTAATAAAAGCTTCATCTAGTTAATTTTTATTCAAAATTTGATCAATGAAGGGCAGGGAAAAATAGTCTTTTCTAGTGATAGATTCAGCTTTCTGTAATCAATGTACAGCCTCTATTATGTGGTCTGTCTAGTAGGAGTTTGTTCACCATCATTATTTTTAACTACAGTTATGTCAGATTTCTTAGGGATGACTTGAAGTGGACTGACCCATTGACTTTTAAAAATGGGGTAGATAATGCCTGCATCTATTACTACCTCTTTCTGGAAAACTTCTTTTACATAGGGGTTCAGTCTATGTTGCATTTTCCTAAAAGGTTTAGCATCATCCCCTAATGAATTCTATGCATGTAAATAATGGGACTGCTCCCTTTTAAATCAGCAACTGACTAGCCACTAGCACCCTTATGATTAGACAAGATAGGAATAAACTCTTTCTCTTGATCATAGGATAAACAAGAAGATATGATAATAGGTAGGGTTTCTTTAGGGCCTAAAAATGCATACTTGAGCGAATCAGGGAGAGGTTTCAACTCAAGTTTGGGTGGAGATACAACAGAAGGTGGCATAGGAGAACTAGCCAAAGAAGGGAGAAGCTCATAGGTGGACACCTAAGAGGAAGACTCAAGATGAGGAGTGGAATCAAGATTAGAATCCATCTCATCTATTATCCTTTCTAGGTCAAACAATTTTATGTCCCCGTGGGAATGACAGGTTCCCAAGGGATCATTACTTAGAATTACAGGTAAAGCTTCTTTAATCATTTCGTCAATCACATCAACAAAGAAGCATTTCGATTCATCTTCAGGCACAGGTTGAGAAGAAGCTTTAACAATGTTAAGCCTTACCCTCATGTTTGTGATGGAGACATCTATCACCCTTGACATACAGTTAATAGTAGCATTAGTTATTTCTATGAAGGGAGGTCCTAAAATAAGAGGAATCCACTTAGAAGCATGACTAGGGTCCATGTCCAACGCAACAAAGTCAACAGAAAAGAATTATTTATCAATTTAAACTAAGACATCATTTATCCATCCCTAGGAGTTCTAACTAACTGATAAGCAAGCTGAAGGATATAGTTTGAAGATTCTATCTCACCTAATCCCAACTCTAAATAAACAGAATATGGTATCAAATTAACACTTGAACCCAAATCTAAAAGTGTCTGTTCAATTTTGTGATTACTAATATAACATGAAATGGTAGGAGCATTAGGATCTTTGAACTTAGGTGGAGTATTAAATTTTATAATAGAGCTTACTTTTTCACCTAGAAGAACCTTTTTATACTTGTCATCTTTCGATTTCTTTTTAAAAGTGCACATATCTTTAAGGAACTTAGCATAAGTTAGGATCTGTTTAATCGCTTCCAAAAGAAGAAGATTGACCTTAACTTGCTTAAAGGCCTCTAAAATGTCATCTCTTTACTTATCTTTCTTTAAAGGGAATGGTGCATCTAACGCTTGAGGGTAAGGAGCTCTTGGCGTATATGTCATAGTAGGGTTAGACACAATAGGAGAAGAGGATGGGTCATTTTCCTTTTCAGCTTGTCACTCTCAATGGTCTTAAGTCTTTCCTCTTTATCATGTTTCCTATCACTCACCTTGTTATCTACTTCTTTACCACTTCTAAGAACTATTACAGCTTTTAATTATTCGCATTGTTGGCCTTTGGGGTTTTGTATGGGATGACTTAAAAGTTTTCCATCTTCGCTTTTGCCTACAGCTATGGCTAGTTGCCAAAGTTGAGTTTCTAATGTAGCTATAGAGTGTTAGTGAGAGTTAACAATATGCATTTTAGAATCAATTCCTTGGACCTTAGAATCAACATTTTACACAATAGAAGTCAAGGTATCAAGAGCAGATATTACCTTGTCAATATTAGAGCTCCTAGATGAAGCTTTATTGGAAGAGGGAGGAGCATATCTCTGGTTTTGAAAACCAGAAGGGGTAGGTTTGCTAAACTGGCTTAAGTATTATCAATATTTTGAGACCTCCATAAAAATTAAGATGATTCATCCAACCATGATTATAGGTGTTAGAATAAGGATTATTGGATGGAGGAAATCCTTAGGTAGCATCTGCTTGTTCAGTCACACAATCAACTTACTTGCACAAGGATAATCAACAAAAGTATGCATGGGACTAGAACAAATCGAACACACATCTTGCATAGAAGGGACATTAGACATGTTGTTCATGCATATCAATTGATCAAATTTCTTAGTTAAGGCATCGACTTTACTAGAAAGGTTAATTGAATGTAAAAACTCATAAATTTCCCCTTGCTTCCTAATTGCCTAGGCAAATCAAAATGTAATAAAGTGGCATGCAAGTGTTAATTTTCACTCAATTGTTCCAGAAATTCACAAGCTTCTTTCAGAGTTTCGTACAAGAAGCTACCACTACAAGATGCATAAACCATTTGCCTATTATGCTCATCTAAATCAAAATAAAAACTCTGGACGAGTTACCACATAGGGACCCCATGGTAAGGACAACTTTTAAACAACTCTTTAATCCTTTTTCTCATTTTTATTTTGTGAGAAAGTGGTTATAACATGTCTTAAGGCAGTCAGTATAACCATAGAGAAAACCTTTTCCAAGAGTTTCTTTTGTATTTGATCCCAACTGGTGATATTTGTCTAGCATCCAACCAAGCTCTAGCTTTATCTTTGAAAGACAAAGGAAAAATCCGTAGACAAAGAGTATCATTAGGGATATTATTCAAGAACACAGTAAAATAAATCTCCAAAAATGCATCAACATGCTTGGAAGCATTTTCAAACTGTAGCCCATAAAATGACAAGAGCACTTGGATAAAAGAATGCCTAATCTCAAATGATCTAGTAACAGTGGGCATACGGGTTCTTATAGGTGAATCATAAATAGCGAGAGTGAAATACTCCTTAAGTTACTCAGGTGGTGTGGTATGTTCTTTAGCCATAATTTGTTAGATTCGAGTTTCTTAGCTCTTATCTTACTAAGAAAACGTTCAATTTTAGGATTGTATTCTACAAGGTAATTATGTTTATGTTTATATGCACGTGAAGGAGCTACTCTAGAAACTTTAAGCTTAAGTTTGAGACCCAGGGATGGTGGCTTAGTATCTTGCCTAGCATAACATAAGCTATGTTAAGATGACTCAGGGAAGGTGGTTTGAATCTCGCCTGAAGTCTAAGTATGTAAGTTATGTCTTAGCATATTATGATGTCTGTTCAGATAGGTGCATGTTACCGCTCGAGTTTGGCCGACTCGGGATGGCAATACTTTGGTACCTCTAAGAGTCCAGTCTCCTAACTTATGTGATTAAATTATTAGGTATTTTTTTGTTAGTAAATGATGATCTTATACTAAGAGTATTTTCTTAATGAACAAGAAAAACAGTTGGCATTTCCCCATTTTAAGTATTTCAGGAAAAAGAAAGATTTTATGGGCCATTAAGAGGGCAGTTCGAATAAGATTTGAAAAGCTTATATGGGTCATTAGAGGACTAATACGAAAGAGATTTCTTTTTAAAGAATATGAGCCTTCAGAGGCTAAGCAAAGTTTTTTCAAGAAAAAGAAAGAAAACTTCCTGTGCATATCTTATAAATGAGGTTCCAAATATAGTTTAAATGAAATTTCAAATAAAGCATGGTTCCATCCTTGTATTGCATCAAACATTTGAGTTTTCAAATGTGCATATCCTGTGAAAGAAAGTTTCTTGCCAAGTCTTTCTTATCAATATGGGTATTTTAGAAACTTTAGAAAGAATTATATGCCTTGAAGAAGTTAGCGTGATTTATAAACTATTATTCAAACGTATCATGAGTCATTGCATTTTCAAAAGTGTGATTGAAAGCATCTTACTCAAGCCATGTTGCTTACGTATTCATGTGCCTAATTGCTTATTAGTAGGAAAGTTTAGCTATTAAAGGCCTAGAAATGAGTTTGAGTGGCTAGTATGAAGTTTATGGGTGGTAATCTTTCCTTAGGGGGCTATGATTGCCTAATATGATAGCAATGTATAAATGCATGATATGTGACTATTATTGGTATTATCACCTGCAACTGTTTTGGTTTTAAGGAGTCGGGAAATATTCATTGAGCGTGTCGTTGCTCATCCCATTACTATTTCCCCTTTTCCCAGGCCTTCTTTGTGATAGGTAGAAGTCGATTCACTTATACTAAGTTAGAGTTACCCTTGCTTGAAAAGGTATCATGAGTGCCCATAATGAAGTGGCCTTGTTGTTAAATGATGTAATATAACGTATCCTTAGTTTGTGAATGTATGTAAACAAGTACTCTAGTTCATGCAGTGCTTTCTATTTAGGGGTCGCTCTGTGTGGCCATGTGAGCCAACTATCTAATTAGTCAGTTGTCTTTTTTTAGCTAAAGTTAGTTACATTTTAGGATGTAAACCCCAGTACTCCGGATGTGTAATCCTTTGAGTTATAATCCTTTTAATTCCTTCTTTATTATTGAACTTTTTAGTTGGTGTACTCCGGGCTAGTGGCCCGTAGAGCTATGGACTCTGGCGTATAGCCGTTGAGCTTATTTTAGAAGTTTTATATGTTTTTATTCAATGCAGGGATTTATTGTAAGGCTTTTAGCATGGGAAATGGTTAGTTTTCAAGCGAAACTCTGTCCGTTTTGCGCCAAAAGTTAAGTAGGATTTAAGAAAACATAATACTCCTAGCCCAAGGGGTCTGGGGTGTTACAAATTTTTGTTGTTCTAGAAAACATTCTTATTATTGATCATTGAGATCGTCTAAATCAACTAATTGAACAAAATAATGGGTTGGTTTGACTTTTTTGTTTTCATACTTATTTGCTGAGTAATGTATTTCAACATACATGCTTTTATTGTATAAAACTTTTGCTAGGCCATCTGGAGGTGTGAAAATCTAATGAATCCTTTTAAACATGCACTATTGAAACTTACTTAGTTTGAGGAGAATGGGTACTTCGGATATGGTATTTCAATGAGGTAAACTACAATTTCATATTCCTAGGCTTTTGTGATGGGGTCTTTTGGAGATACTAAATTTGTTGAGAGACGAACACGACTAACTCCAGATTTATTAGAAAAGAAGATTGTAGCAATCTATGACTCTCAAATATCATAAGAATAATTATGGTCATAGTCGATGCAGGCTGTATATAATTTATTTAACAATTTTTCTTGAACATAAGAACTTATTTTTTCTTAAATATTATAAAGGCAACTTGAGTAATTTATTTGTAATTCTAAAAGGCTGAATCTTTGTACTATTAGATAGGCAGAGGACAAAAGACCGAAGGGTGACCTACATTTTGTATGAAATTTCAAAATATCCATAAGAATTCTACTAGAAGGAGAAACCCGCTCTAGTAGTAATGGCATTTCATTTTAAATCTCCTTCTTTTCTGGTAGAAGTTCTGCTCTGGTGATCACCATTGGTGAGTTCACAACTTAAACTATATGGCAGAGTTCTTTGATCCCTGTATATGTTCAATAGAGAAGAAAAACTGATTAAGCCATAGTTGCCAGCGCATAAGTTGCCCTTGCACTTATATATTTGATAAATTCTTTTTCACAAAACCAAGTACTCCTTTATAATCAGTTTGAATAAGAAAAGGTTTTGGGCTAAAAAGATTAAGAACTTTTCAATTCCCCTTATAACTTCAAGGATTTCTTTTTTCATCATAGGATAGTTGCACTCTACTCTATTAAGACTCCCATTGTAATATTGGTAGAGTTTTTCTCCTTCTTTGATTTTGAGTACTGCACTCTAGTACTCATTGCTACCATCTGTCTCAAGAATTAAATCATCTTGTTCATAAGGCATATTAAGGACAAGAGAATTTTGACACATCTTTTTGAAATTTTGAACAATCTTTGAATCACTAGTGTCCATGTCTAACTTACTTCGATCTTGAGTTTCTGCTACAATGGTTTTCTCAATTTAGCCAAATCTTTAATGAAATCTGAAGCATAGTTAAGTCATCTAAGAAACCTTTCTTATTACTTCCTATGTTCAGTCTTTCCGGGGAAACTTTATATTTTTTCTTGAATATGTTTTTGTAGGATGATTTATCCAGCTTTTCTTTCTAGACTTAAACTCGATTTCTTATTCAGCATAAATGCACTTGCTCTTGCCCAGAACAATACCATGATCAGTGCATCGCTGGGTGACAGCTAGGGTACTATCTTTGTGCCATTCTATGGTCTTAGAAAAGATAAGAATATCATCAATGTTAACTAGCCATCAGTAATTATGATCTTTGAAGATGTTATCCATTCTTCTTTGGAATATATGAGCTGCATTTTTTAGACCAAAGAGCATTATTATCTACTCATGACATCCTTGAAGGGCACTAAACCCAGTTAATGGGATGCTTTCTTCATCCATTTTTATCTGTTAATATCCGCTTTTACAATCCATTTTTCAGAACCAAGAGGCTCCTTGAATTCTGTTGAAAATGATTGTTTTGTTGGGAATATAATAATCGTCGAAGATAGTATTATCATTAAGCTTTTTACAATTGATTACCATTCTTGTTTTTCCTCTTTTTCCTTCAACATGGCTTCTTACCATGAAAGCGACAGTGGTGTGAGGACTCTTACTATTTCTGATTAACCCTTTATCTATTAGCTCTTTGATTTGCTTATGAAATTCTTGGATATCCTAGTGTGCATACATCTTTTGTTTAACTTGAATAATAGTGTTCGGATTTAACAAAGTAATCTTTGTAAATGGTTTATCTTTATCCTAAAATTCTAAAGGATTATTAGAGTATAGTTCTTTGTATAATTGCTCTTGATGTTCAACAATATCTCCTTTAATAGACAACTCAAATAGTGAGATTATCAGTGCTATCTCACATTGTACAAGTATTACCTTCTTATCACGCTAGCTGCACGTAAACTCAATCTTCTGATGAGTGCAAGGTTTATTTAATTTATCAATAGGAACTAAGTGACCATTTAGTATGAATATTATTTTATTGATAGTCTGTGTGCATGGAGAGTATAGCCTTTGAAAATTATTACCAATTAATGTATCATGCGACGGTTGGTCAGTAACCCATAGAACTGGAATAATGCACTAGACTCCTCCTATTTCTATGGATAACCTTCTATGGCTTCGTTACGGCTCATAATACTATTTTTAGTTATGCTTACTTGTAAAGGACTCTTGGCTTTTTTTCACATAAATTACAAAATAGTGATCTTTTTCTAAAACATACAGAACAATCACTATCGATCTAGGCACATAATTCATATCTATTATATCCTTCTAAGTATACATTTGTTGGGATATAGATACTATTAGGACTCGTATTAATGACTTCATAGCTTATTTCTATAGTCATATTTTTGACTAATTCATCCTCACAGATTAGTTCGCTAACAGTTATTGTTTTGTACCCTATAACTTTTCTATTTCGATTCATACTTCGCTCTACACTGTATCTTCTGGTTTCAAAACTCATTCTGCTCATTTCATTGGTCATACTAATTATATCATCTTCTTTAAACTCTTTTTTAGCAGATAATGACCCTTCTCCCCCTTCAAATTTTGAACTCACGTTTCTTAATAATTGGGATTTAATGATAATTTTACCATTTTCATCAATTTTTATTACATTTTTCCTATTGATTTTTAAGGGATTAGCAAAGCTAGATAGCTAAGACCTATTGATTTTTATCTCCTAATGATAGGAATTTATCCTTTCGATTTTTTGCATACGATTAGGACTTTCAAATTTTCCTGCCTCTGTCATTGTTGCCTTAGTCTTTGGATGTATAGTATTATCTAATTTGTAGATTATTTTTCAAAATATCCTTACTGGGTATCCTCCTCTTTTCATGTCCGTCACAGCTGTTTTTATGTTAAGGGATAGGAAGTTTTTGGTAAGTTCATCTTTAGCTTACATAATATCCAGGTCGGTAATTGAATCCCGCAGATCCATTACATCAATTGGTCTTAATCCATATGATAATTTGATTATTAAATTTCGTAAGCTTGATATCACAGAGCAAACTATAAAGATCATAATACTATAAAGGAGTAATTTGTACCTAGAAACTTCCAAGATGGATATACCTATACTTTCTATCCTTCTTATGCTTAAGGATGTTTTCCTAATTAATGAGATTAACTTTTCCCATATCATACTCACAGTCTTTTATCTCTAAATCTCCTTCCATCATTTCGCATATGTACTTACTCTTTAATTAAAAGATGAATTTTTTTTTATAGATCATGTCTGTCTGAATTATAGGGAGGACTTAATCTCTTTTTGACATTTTCATTCTCATTATCTATAATAAATTCTTCTCCTGGAATGATCACCAATATTACTTGAGCTACTTTCCATCATATGACTAGTTTCTTCATAATCACTTTCTTCATATTCATCTTCTAATACAATATCAATAATTCCCTTGTTGTTTTTTAGGGCTAGATCCCATGCTTCTTCCTCGCTAAACTCAAAATAATCTAGACCATCTAAAGTTTTAATAAGCTTGTTATTCTTTTTATTTTTGCATTCATTTGCATGATGACTTACTTCTCCGTATGCCTAACACTTGAATTTGTTTTTCCTAGCATGATAATAAGTGACTTTTCTAAAAAAATCTTTGTTTTCTAGGGCTTGCTTTGTTATAATATTTTCTTTTATATTTCTCTCCTCTTTGCTTGTTAAAGCTCTTTTTCTTATAAAATTTCGTTTTTCTTCTCCTCACAGGTTCCTTTTCACATTGGTGATGATTATCCCAACAGGTTAGAAATTGTTTCTTCATTTTCTTTTGTTTTTGGAGATCAAAACCTTGATTATTAACCTATTTTCTTAAATAAGAGATTCTTATATCAAGGGTATCAATGACATCTATTTTATCAATTCATGGATGTACTTTTGATTCATAATGAAATTTATTGATATGGTAATTTGTCATAAAACATACCAAGATTGGTTTTATCATGTCCAATTTTGTAATAATATTGACTAAATTTAGTAAAGTAAATTTTTCAGATATCTCATATTCCACGAGTCCATGTTATTAGTCTTTCTTTGCCATTCTCTAGCTTTTTTTTGGGAATCAAGTTTAGCTCCAATAAATTCAGTTTTGATTTCTTTCTAAAGATTTTTGAACATTGTAGCTGGTGTTTCCATCATTCCTAATACATTTTTAGGTCCTCATATGATGAATCATACCAGTCATCCGTAGTGTTAGAGAAACTATGCTCAATATAATTTAAGAAACTTCCTATAATCCATATGGTATTGAAATTCAAGATACTATTCATTCCTCTTTTCCAATGCCCAAATATTTCTTCTCTATTATGAGCTCCATCGATGTTTAAAATGTATTCTTTTTAGCTAATTCGGGCAAGGCCGATTTCTTCAAAGGCCATGGTTTTTCCTTGGGATAAACCCAAAGGAAAAGTTAGTTGTACGTTTTGCTAAAATGTACTCAGGTCTTACAAAATAGGTATTTCTTCTAGAAGGTTCACCAAATTCTTCAGGTTTGGGAACAATATTGTTAACTAGATTAGCCTCGATTTCTTCTATGTTAAGTTCTTCTCCAATCCCATTGATTTCGTCGTCAAATACTATTTTACCATATTTTTTATCTAGTTTCCATCTAACTTCTTCTAAAGGTGCAACATTAAGATCCTCTAGTTTAATTAGGTTTATCTGCTGATATATTTTTTCTTCTAACTGGATATCATTCATCTCTTCATTATCAGATAATACATCTTGTTTATCAACTATTGTTCCCATGATTTTGTTTAATTCCTCTGGATTTTGTTCTTTGTCAAACATATTTTGTAATTCTTCAAGATTATATTTCTTATACTCCATCATCTTCTTCTTTTTCTACATTTGCAGATGATTTCTCAATTGATTTTTCTCCTACTTCTTTTTGGATTCTTACATCATGCAAAGGAAATGGGTTTTTATTTTTTTAGGTTTTAGAAAGGATACTTATGCTGAAAAGGAATACTAATACTTAAAGTAGATTTTCCACTATGTCTTAATCTCATTAACTAAAGAAAGATAGATTGCATACAATTGCTTCCTAATCTCCTTAACTTTAGTTGTAATTTTTGCTAATTCGACTTTTAATTCTAAAACTATATTAGTGATATAGTTTAATTGAGGTGCTACTGAAGTGCTTCCTTTTAGTGAGTGAACAATATGTGAATAATTTGGAGCAGGACAAGTAGGAGATGATTCAAGTATTAAACACAGTTAATTAACTTAATTATCTTAATTATTTTTGGTCACTTGGTTGTAATACCAATTGAAAGAGGGCTCCAGTAGTGCTTATGAGAGAAATTACGCATGCACAAATTAAAATTTTCAAAAAGTAAGTTTTTAAGCATTGGAGTTAAAAATGTATATTTCAAAAGTTTAGGGGGTTAAGAAAATATGGAGGGTACCTAAAAATTCGGTCAATAAACTCTGAGTATTAAATTATTCACTCCAAAAACTCAAGTCTTGAATTATTAATGTCTCATACATCAAGGTACTCGAGGATTAACTTCTCACTCTATTCCGCTTTCATGAGTTTTAATGCTAAATTAAAGGTGTAATATTTACGTAGTTCCCTATCCTTATTTACTTTGCCTTTTGTGGCAATCGACTAAAGTTTATATCTTTTGCATGATTATGTGAATGATTTTCATTGGTTGCATGGATATACATATTTATATGATTAAGTTTTAATTTTTCGTATTGATTAGTAGAGGTCGTCAAATGATGACATGCATTGATAGGATGCACTCCATCACATCATCGTACCTTCGCCCCAAATCTAGAACCTTTGTTGCAGATAAAGGAGTTAGGATGGTTCCCCACACTAGGGATTGTTCGGGGCCATTCCAAACCGCTTTTGAAGCAGCATCACTTTGTCCCTTCGGTGTCCAAATTGGTATAATCTACTTCGAAATGTGTCATGGTTTGTGGGCTTCCTAAAAACTCACTAGCGATTCTATTTAATTAAAGATTTTTATTGCTTCATTCACTATCTATTCCTGCATTGCTAAACTTGGGGAAATAGGTTCGGACCAAGGAAGTGGAATTTGCTTAAACAAGAATCAGAGGGTCTGATCTGACCCAGGAACCCACCCAGATTCCTAGATCAAACCTGCACTCTGATTCTGGGTCAGGTTGAAATGACTACCAGGGTCCCAATCACTGAAGGACTGCCCCTAGCCCTACTTAGGGAACCTGGCTAGGACCCTTGACGAGGTCCAAGACTCAACTTCTTGTGTTGCCGCAGGCCCAATCATACTAATTTCTATGAAAAGATAATTAAATCTGATTTCTAGAAATGCATAAAAGTGCCTAGCAACAAGCCCGACCAGTCATGGGGGATCGCAACCTCGTGAATGTGCATCCTTATAGTATAGTATGCATTTTATACCTTAGTCCAAAGTATGTCATTCCACTTCCCAATTCGGACCCCGTCACTACATTAGAAATTTGAGTCTACTTCTTATATGTACATTATCATTATCTTAGGTTCTTACGCTCCCATGGTTGATGTTCTCATTTATCTACCCTTTTTGTTTTTGCTTTTATTTAGCCAAAAAAAGCAAAATTTTCAAGAGAAAAAGAAAAAATATAGAGTAAGGAGTGACAAGTATCTCTTTGAGCTATCCGCTACTAGCTGCTACCCTTTGAGGCAATATTGTTAATAAAAACGCTTACTTCCCATATGAATAAATCAATAAAGTAGTCAAATGACATTGAGCCAGACCTTGGTTATACTAATTTCTAAGGTGATGGTACACTTGCACGCTGAGCACTAGGGTCGATTCCCTAGTACAATGGAATGTGGGAGTGAGAAGTTGGTGTGTGGATGTCATCCTTGTGGATTAAGAGTCTTAATATGCACATTGTATTTGCCTATAATATAATACTTGGGTTGCAGGGTGATTTTTTAATCAAGTGTGTGCAGATTTCTCTTGTATATCATTGCGTATTTTGAAAATTCAAAAAGATTTTCTATTTTTCTTTGTTTTTCTTTTTTCCTTCTTCAAAGATTTTATGAGTATATCTTCTACAAACTCTCATGAGACCATACTTGTCTACAAGGGCAAAACTAATGGGTTTAAATGGCTTGTTGTACGTGGTTATTGTAACTTAGATTCCTACAAAACAGAGTTAGGTGTCTTAGGCATATTTTCTTTTCTCTTATTTTACTCAGGGATGAGCAAAGTTTAGGCATAGGGGTATTTTTTTGGGTGCCAAAAGTGTTCATTTAAGTGTTCTTAATCACTTAATTTTTGCTCGTAATCGATATTATTTTTTTTTTGATTTTATTTAGTTTTGTGATATTTGTAGAAAATAAGGGTTCAATGAAATAATGGACGTAAAAAGGAGCGTAATGAAAAGATAGAGATCAAGAAGATATGACTCGAGTCAAGATATTGCCAACTAGGCTTGTTTCGGCTGATTTCTATAGAAGCCTAACAAGTGTCTTGATCAAGCAAAAGATGGTTGATGCATCTCAGCTTACATGGGCCTGTTCATTGCTAAGCCTGACAGAAAGAAAGGCGTGGAAAATAAACATAACAAAAAAAAAAGGAAGAAGCAGTAGCATGATCCGCACTATTAGCCAAGGCCCAAGCGCACAACCCCCCTTATGCCTTAGCCTTTGGTTTAGCAGCAGGTTTGGTCATTTGTCTCCCCGTGGCCTAACATCAAGCTAGCGCCTCCTATAGAAATGGGCCAGACTAGATTTGCTTATTGCATACACCCAATCCGCCTTATCTTCCCTCCAGTCCAGCTAGTAGCGGTTCATCTACCCCAATTCTTTAGCTTTGATTGTTGTCATTCTTTCGAAATTGATTATTTGATTATCAAATATCATGTTAAATCACGATCAAGAGAATTCGGCAACAAAAAACATTGACGATGGGTGATGCTAAGAAAATTAGAAATTAGATGCAATTAGGAAACTCAGAAAATTACTTGGAAAACAAGAAAGCTTGTAGTTAAGAAAGTTGGGGGGCTCAGCTCTAGTATAAATAGGGGTTATGGGTGCACTTTGTAAATCATCAATTGCTCTACCTCTTAGTTCCAACATTATTTTCTAGTAGTTTGGAGGTTAATGTAATTTTAGGAATTCGTTCGATTTGGGTTATATATAAACTTTCTGGTTCTAGTTTTGATTCAAAATTTATTTTAGTTCTAGTTATAGTTCAAATTTTATAGTTTCAATTTTAGTGGAAGTTTTGTTTCTCCCAAAATTATTTCATTCAATGTTTTGATTTTTATTATTCTTTTAGGTTCATAGTGGATGTTGAATAGCCGTGATTGACACTCATCAAAGATTTAATATTCCTCATTCACTTTGAGCGCTTGCTACAGTGACTTTCCTATCTATTGTCTCTTTATTAATTTATGGCTTTGTTTTTGGTTGTTACAATTTAGTTTACCATTTTGATCATGTTTAAATTAGTTTCACTTTTTGTTAGTTTACTTCAATATAATTAATATGGGCTAGTTTCTAGTTGTAGTGGCCAAGATTTGACCCATCCTCATGAATTCGACTCTCAAGTACAATGGCTGACAACTGTATGCTTACGATATTACTATACCTCCTTTAGGAACGTAATAAATTATTGGCACTATTCTCGGAGATGACAGTTTTGATTTACATAACTATTTTTCTTTTTGTTTGTTTTTCGTGATTATTTTCTTTACTTCTATAAGTAGATTAGTTGTGTTATTTTTTCTCGTAGATTGTAATGTTTCCTTATGGTTTTCTTTTTCAAACAATTGAAAACCCCTAAAAATAAGAAATTTTAGGGAAAAAAAAATAGCCATTTTCAACCTTCCCCAACATGAGCATGTCTTGTTCTGTTGGTATTTTAACTGCTTGATTAATTTTATTGCTTAATGTGGTTGTTATACACTAGAGTGGGAAATCTTGAATGTGGTCAATGAGGTGGTGAATGGTGAGACTCGAATCCTTTTCAAGTATTTTGGCTTTGTTTCCAAAAATTTTGATCAACTATGAACTTGTTTGAATAAGTGGCTAGGGATACTTATGAGTTTGAAAAGATTACTTGTGCTTCTAGGATGTCCTTTCCCACTCCATGTGCCTTTCATGCTAGATCAATTTATGGGTAAAAATTTGTGACTCTCTATTCTCTTCCCACTTTCATTCCTCAATGTGCCCTCCTACATGTGACTTGTGCTATGTTTTTTATCATAAATTTAACTCATGCCCCCAATATGTTCAATTGAGAGCTGAAATTGAGATTAGCATAGAAACTGCAATTAGTTCAATGGCGCATATGATGGTTAATATCCTTAACTAGTTTTAAGAACTAGTTTAAACATAGAATGAGTGTAGTTTTAATGAGAAGGAGTGTATGGTTGAGGATACTCCTTTAAAGGCATCATGCGAAGAGGTTATAGTAGAGGTGTCACTAACTAGTCTCGAATTTATTTATCCTACATCCTCAGCCTCACTTAGTTAATCCTCGCTCCCTTTACTTGTTCACCACCCTCTCCTCCCCTTGAGTACTCATTGGTGAAGCCCATAGATGATTATGCGATAACTAACTTCAGTGATGATTTGGGCCTTCAGAATATGGAGATAGAATGATTTGAAGAGAGGGTCAATGAGGTTGGTAGGCCGAAGGGTAATTATAGAAGGTGTAACCCCTCGATTAACACTTACTACTTTCACCTAAAGGAGATGCCTGTGAGTATTATTCTCATAAGCTTGCCTTATTGTTCCATTGATTACTTTATGGCATTTGATAAGTTAAAGAGAGAATTATGCATTATTGTTGTGTTCATATTTCTGTTCTCTTACATGCATTTGTTTGACATGCATGTGCCAGCTTATGATAACCTCCTTCGAGCTTTGACTACATATGAGCAAAAGGGTGACATCTTGAGTAGAGTGTTAGATGCTCAACAAGCCCACCTAGTGATTTTTAATGTGCAATGAGGTAGTTCGGGTATATTATGTATCTGACCTAATATAATTGTTCCATCTCATATCTATGTTGCATATGGTGTATTTTATTTTCATCTATTCTTTTACTTTTGTTTTCTTAATGCTCTTTTTCCACAATGAGGACATTATGTGATTTTGGTGTGGAGGAGAGGAACCTATGTTTCAAAAGTTTTTGGAAGAGAAAAAAAAATGACATAATTTTTTCGAAAAACCAAAAAGAGTTTCTATTTTTATGTCTGTGATTTTTGGGAGTTGTACTATCTTGATTGACTTTGATCCCTTTGTGACTTAATATTTAGCTGTATATAAGTATAGTGTACATGATAGATCACAGTCCAAGGTATATCATTCGACTTCCCAGTTCTAGCCGCATCACTTCATTGTAATTTTGAGTCTAGTTCTTATTTGCATATCATCATTGTTTTAGGATCTTAGGTTCCTGTGGATTCTCCCACTCATGTGGTATTTTTGTTTTCACTTTTATTTAGCAAAAATAAATAGTAAAAAAAGCACAAAACTTCAAGATAAAAAGGAAAAATTATGTAGTTAGGAGATTACAAGCATCTCTTTGAGTATGCGCTGCTGGGTACTGCCCTTTGAGGCACTACTGCTACTAGAAACATTTGTTTTTCCTATGAATAAGTCAATAAAGTAGTCAAGTGAGATTGAGCTAAACCGTTACTGGCCTAGTTCCTAAGGTAATGGTATACTTGCGCACTGAGCACTATGATAGATTCATTATCATGATGGATTGTGAGGTGAGAAGTTGGTGTGTGGATTTCATCCTTGGGAATTGGGAGTCTTGATATTTACATTGTATTTGTGTATACTTTAATACTTAGGTTGCAAGGGGGATTTCTTGATCAAGAGTGCATAGTTTTCTCTTGCTTATCCTCTGTATTTTGAAAATTAAAAAAGATTTTCTATTTTCTTTGTTTTTCTCTTTATTTTCTTCAAAGATTTTATGATATATCTTCTACAAACCCTCATGAGACCACACTCATCCATGGGGAGAGAACCTAGGTGTTTAAAGGGTTTGTTGTATGTGCTAAGTGCAATTGTAATTCCTACGGAGTGAGGTAGGTGTCTTAAGTATTTTCTCTTATTTTACATGATGACGAGCAAAATTTAGGCATGGGGGAATTCGTTCGGGCAAAAAAAGTGTCCATTTAAGTATTCTTGGTCACTGTGTTTTTACTCGTAAATGAGATTATTTTTGATTTTATTTGTGTATTGTGACATTTGTAGAAACTAAGGGTTCAACCAAATAATAGGCATAAAAAGGAGCGTAATGAAGAGATGGAGATCAAGAAGTTGCTACATGAGTAAACATATAGTCAATTGGGCCTATTCACAGTTGATTTCCACAAAAGTCTAACATGCGTCTTAATCTAGCAAAAGATGCTTGATGTATCCCAACTTACATTGTCCTGTTTATTACTTAGCCCTATAGAAAGATGGAAGAGGAAAAGAAAAATAACAGGGAAAAAAAGAAGCAGCAACATGATCCGCATGGTCAGTTAGGGCCGAGCACATAGCCCACCTTATGCCTTGGGCTTTGGTCCAACAGTATGCTTGCCCATTTATCTAGCCGTGGCCGCACATCAAGCTAGCGCCTCATCCAGCAATGGGCTAAACCAAATTTGCTCCTCACGCAGGCCCAACCCGCCTTATCTTTCGTCTTGTCTAGCCAGCGGCAGTTCATGTAGACAAATTCTTTAGCTTTGATTGTTGTTGCTCTTTCCAAATTAATTATTTGATTATCAAATATCACGTCAGATTGCAATCTAGACAATTTGGCAGCAAAAATATGACAGTGGGCCATGCCAAGACAATTAGAAATTGGATGCAGTTAGGAAAGTGGAAAAACTACTTGGAAAATAAGAGAGCTTGTGATTAGGAAAGTTGGGGAGCTTAGCTCTAGTATAAATTGGTGGTATGGGTGCACTTTGTAAATCAGCAGTTTCTCTCCCACTTAATTCTTGCATTTGTTTCTAGTAGTTTTAGACATTAATGTAATTTTAGTGATTCATTCGATTTGGGTTATAGACCATCTTTCTAGTTCTATTTTCAATTCAAGTTTTATTTTAAGTATAGATTTAGTTCAAATATTGTAGTTCCAATTTTAGTTTAATTTTTGTTTCTCACAAAATTATTTCATTCAAAGTTTGTATTTTTATTATTCTCTTGTGTTCATAGTGGATGTTGAATACTCTTGATTGACACCTGTCAAAGATTTAATATACCTCATTCACTTTAAGCAATTGTGGCAATTTATTACTTTCTTCTTAGTTGTTATAATTTAGTTCACAGTATTAGTCATATTTAGATTAGTTTCAATTTTTTTTAGTTGAATGAATCTATTTTGTTTATTTATTGCTTTCAGTCTAATTAATATGGGTTAGTTTCTAGTCGTAGTTGCCCATATTCGATCCCGTCCCTGTGGATTTGACCCTTGAGTACTACGGCTAACAACTATATGATTGCGGTATTACTATACCCTTTTAGGAGTGTAATAAGTTTTTGGCACCGTTACAAATGATGGCGGTTTGGATCTACGTCACTATCTTTTTCATTTGTTTATCATGATTATTTCCTTCACTTCTATTAGTAGATTAGTTGCATAATTTTTGCTAGTAGATTATGATATTACCTTTTTATTTTCTTTTCAAAACAATTGAAAACCCATAAAAATAAAAAAATTTGGAATAAAAAAGATTATGAGTTTTAAAAGATTACTTGTACTTCTTGGATGTCCTTTCCCAATCAATGTGCCTTTCATGGCAGATCATTTTATGAGAAAAAATTTGTGACTCCATGTTCTCTTTCCACTTCTATTCCTCAATGTGCCCCTCCATCATGTGACTTATGCTATGCTTTGGATCATAACTCTGACCCACACTCCCAATATGTTCGGTTAAGAGCTGAATCTAAGAGTACAATAGAAACTGCATTTAGTTCAATGGAGCATATGATGGAAAAGTATTTAACCAGTTTTCAGAATTAGCTCATATACAAGATGGCTGCAATTTTATTGACAGGAGCATATGTTTAAGGATACTCTTTTAAAGGAGTCATGCGATGAGATTATAATAGAGGCGCCATTGGTTAGTCTCGAACTTATTGATCTTGTATCCCGCACCTTACTTGAGTTAGTCCTTGCTTCGTTTACTTGTTCACCACCATCTCGTCCCCTTGGGTGCTCATTCATGAAGCCTATGGATGATTATATGATAACTGACCTCAATGATGATTCGGGCCTTGAGAATATACCCAAAAAAAAAAAATGACTAAAGGAAACGGTCAATGAGTTTGATAGGCCCCTGGATAACTATAAAGGGTATAGCCTCTCGATTGACCCTTACTAGTTTCAACTAGAGGACATGCCAAATTGGTATTATTCTGCCAAGCTTGCCTCATTATTCTGTTGATTGCTCTAAGGTATTTGATGAGCTAAAGAGGACGTTATACATTATTGTTGTGTTCATGTTTATTTTCTCTTACCTGCACTTGTTTGAGATACATGCGCAGGCTTATGATAAGCTTCTTTGAACTTTGACCATATCTAAGTAAAAGGGTGGCATCTCAAACAAAGAGGAGTGTTTGCTCAATGACCCAATCTAGTGATTTCTTATGAGTGATGAGGTAGCTCGAGTATATTTCGTTTCTGGCGTAGTATAATTGTTCCATTTCTTATCTTGTATATAGTATCTTTTATTTTTATCTTTTGTTTTACTATGGTATTCTTAATGCTCCGTTTTCACAAAATGTGGACATTGTGTGATTTTTGTGCAGTGAAAGGGAAGCCATGCTTTAAAATTTTTGAAAAAGAAAAAAAAAAGACAGATTTTCTTTTGAAAAAGAAAAACAATTTGCTATTTCTACATGTGATTTATGGAAGTTGTACTATCTTGATTGATTTTGATCCCTTTGTGACATAACATTTGGTTTTATATAAGTATAATGTGCATAATAAACCTTAGTCCACATTACCACTTCTCAGTTCTATCCCCGTCACTTCATTATAATTTTGAGTCTAGTCCTTATTTGTATATCATGATTGTCTTAGGATGTTAGGCATTCATGGTTGATTCCCCCACTTGTCTATTCTTTTTATTTTTGATTTTATTGAATAAACAGAAAGCAAAAAAGTAAAAAATACAGAGCCAGGAATGACAAGTGTCCCTTTGAGCCAAGCGCTACTAGGTGCTACAATTTCAAGTAATACTGCTATTGAAAAAGCTTGGTTCCTATGTGAATAAGTCAATAATAGTCAAGTGAGATTGAGTCGGGCCATAGTTAGCCTAATTTCTAAGGTGATGATACACTTGCACACTGAGTACCAGGGTAGATTCACCATTATAATGGACTCTAGGGTGAGAAGTTAGTGCGTGGATGTCATCATTGAGGATTAAGAGTCTTAATATGCACATTGTATTTGTGTATAATTTAATATTTAGGTTGCAGGGGCTGATTTGTTTATCAAGTGTATACAATTTTCTCTTGTACATCTTTGCGTGTTTTGATAATTCAAAAGGATTTTCTATTTTCTATTTATTCTTTGTCTTTGTTCTTTTCTTCTTCGATGATTTTGTAGGGATATATTTTATAAAACTCTCACGAGATGACACTCGTTCACTAGGGGAGAACTTGTTGCACATGCTAAGTGTAAGTGTGTAACAGTGATTCCTACAAAAGTGACTTAGGCGTCTTAGGCAGGTTTTCTTTTCTCTTATTTTACTTAAGGACGAGCAAAAAATTTACGTGTTCGGGTATTTGTTTGCTCACGAAAATTATCCATTTAGGTATTCTTAATCAATTAGGTATTACTCATAATCGAGATTACATATGGATGTTGTTTGGTTTTGTGATGTTTGTAGAAAATAAGGGTTCAATGAAATAATGCACATAAAAAGGAGCGCAATGAAGACATGAAGACTAAAAAGATGCGACTCGAGTAAGAACATAGCCAATTGGGCCTGTTTTGTAGTTGAATTCTACAAAAGCCCATCATGTGTCTTTATCCAGCAAAAGGTACTTGATGCATCCTACCTTACATTGGCTTGTTCATTGCTCAGCCCAGCAGAATAAGGAAGCGGAAAAGAAAAATAACATAAGAAAGGAAGAAGCAATAGCATGATAGCATGGCAGCAAGGGCCCAAGTGCACAGCCCACCTCATGCCTTGGTCTTTGGTTTAGTAGCACGCTTGCTCATTTGTCTTCGTGTGGCCCAACATCAAGCCAACACCTCCTCCAGTAATGGGCCACACCAAATTTGCTCCTCGTGTAGGCTCAACTCGCCTTATCTTTCCTCCAATGCAGCCAACAACAGTTCATCTAGCCCGATTCTTTAGCTTTGATTGTTGTCACTATTTCAAAATTGATTATTCGATGATCAAATATCATATCAGATTGTAATCTAGAGTATTTAGCAACAAAAATTGGAAATCGAATGCAATTAAGAAAGCAGGAAAATTACCTGAAAAATAAGGAAGCCTATAATTAGGAAAATTGAACGGCTTAGCTCTAGTATAAATAGGGTTTATGGGTGCAGTTTGTAAATTCTTAATTCCTCTCCCACTTAATTCTAGCATTAGTTTCCAGTAGCTTTAGAGATTAATGTAATTATAGTAATTGATTCGATTTGGCTTACATACCTCTAGTTCTATTTTCAATTGAAGTTTTATTTTAGTTCTAGTTTTAGGTCAAGTTTTCTAGTTTCAATTTAAGTTTAAGTTTTGTTTCTCCCAAACTTATTTCATTCAAAGTTTTGATTTTTATTATTCCCTTGGGTTGATAGGGGATGTCGAATACTTGTGATTGATGCTCATTGAAGATTTAATGTTCCTTATTCACTTTAAGCGGTTGTGGTAATATATTTCCTATCTCTTGTATCTTAATTAATTGACTATTTCTTCGTAGTTATTATAATTTATTTTACGCTTTTAATCATATTTAGATTAGTTTAAATTTCTATTATTAAATGATTATATCTCTCTTATTTTTTGCTTTCAGTCTAATCAATATGGTTATTTTCTAGACGTAGTAACTTATATTCCACCTTGTCCTTGTAGATTCTGACCCTCAAGTACTACAGCTGACAATTGTACACTTGCGATATTACTATACCCCTTTTAGGAGCGTACCAACTTTTTGGCATCATTGCTCGGTTTAGATTTACATCTTCAATTTTCATTTTGTTTATTTATCATGATTATATCCTTTACTTCTATCAGTAGATTAGTTGTATATTTTTTTCTAGTAGCTTATAATCTTGCCTTTCAGTTTTCTATCGAAACGTTTGAAAACCCATAAAAATTTAAAAATATTGGAAAAAAGATGGACATTGTCAACTTCCCCCAACATGAGCATGTGTTGCTCTAGAGGTATTTTGAACACTTGATTAACTTTATTGATCAATGTGGTTACTATATAAGGGAGTGGAAATTTCTAATGTAATCAATGAGGGATTGAATGGTGAGCCTTGAAGTCTTTAAAAGTATTTTAGGTTCCTTTCTAAAACTATTTATGAGGCTATGGACTTGCTTGAGTGGGCAGCTAGGAATACTTACAAGGTTGACCAGATTACTTATGTCTCTGCGATGTCTTTTACCGATCCATGTACCTTTCATGCTAGATCATTTAATGAGAAAAAATTTGTAACTCCCTGTTCTCTTCCTACTTCCATTCCTCAATGTGCCCCTTATAAATGTGACTTGTGCATGCTTTGGATCATAACTCTAACTCATGCTGCCAATATGTTCAATTGAGAGCTGAAACTAAGAGTAGCATAGAAACTACATTTAGGTTGATGGAGCATATGATGGGTGATATGTTTAACCAGTTTTCACAATTGGTTATGATGCAGATTGATCGTAATTTTAATGACAAGGGGCATATGTTTGAGGATACACCTTTAAAGGAGTCATGCAAAGTGGTTATAATAAAGGCACCACCGACTAGTCTCAAACTTACTGTTCTTGCATCCCACACCGCACTTGAGTTAGTCCCTATGCTTTTTACTATTTCAGCACCCTTTCCGCCCCTAGATTACTCATTGGTGAAGCCCATGGATGGTTATGTGATAACTGATCTCAATGATAATTTGGGCCTTGAGAATATGGACATAAAATGACTTAAGGAAAGGGTCAATGAGTTTGATAGGTCCATGGGTAACTATAAGGTAGATAACCTCTCAATTGACCCTTAGTACTTTTAACTAGAGGACATGCCTATAAGCATTGTTCTACCAAGTGTACGATAATTTTGAATGAAAAATAAAATGTCGCAAGTGTACGATTATCGTCGTAGTACTTGAGGGTTGTCTCCATGGGGACGAGGATAAGAATGAGGTCACAATTAAATTAAATTACCCTAAAATAGGCAGAATCATCTATATCAACCTAAACACCAGAATTAAGCTATAAAGAATTGAATTCCCTAAAGTTCATATTAGATCATTACACGCGAAATGAGTAATATTCAAAGCACATAAAACATCAACAGAACTAAGGGCATTAAACAAGCAAAAAACCAATTGAAATAAACAGGCAACAACCTAGACCACGAACAAATTAGGAGTTGCAACAGCAAAGTCACAACTTACCAGAAGGAGTCTAAATATAGATAAGAAGAACAAAGGAAAGAAGAGCAAGGTAGGACTTGCTGAGTTTCTTGGCTTATTGAGCTTGGCCCAATAAAACCCTGTCTTAAAGCAGAGCCCGACTTGGATGCCACGAACACATCCCTAAACCTACTACTTTCATGGAGGCTCGAAATAGAGCAACCAACTCAGACTAGAACCGTGGAGCGGAAACAAGATTTCAGCTATCCATTGACCTAGAAAATCAAAAACGAGCTTCAAAATCCATTAAAAATGGCGAAATCGCCATTACCTAGCTCTAACAGAACGAAAACAGGGGAAGGAAAATGCATTGAAATCAATCAAACCTGAGCCTAAAACACTACGTTTGCAAGCTAAAATCATGAATGTCTATTCCAGATTTTCAAAATAAAGTTTAATTACATGAAATTAAAGCCCAAAAGGAACGCATCTAAAACCAAGTTCAAGACAAAGGAAATAAGAATCAAACCCTAAATTACTAATACTGAAATAAAACGAAAATACCCTAAAATTAAACCTAAAACTTGAAACTAAAACCTAGATTATACCGTATTACCTAGATTCGATTACCACTACCTCCACTTTATAGTCGAGCCCTACTCAATCACAACCCTTCGTTCGTATGGTATCGTGGACGGTCGAGATAGCGATGACGATGTGGGTGTGCTGGCAGCGCATGTAGCGTCGATGGTGGATAAGGATAAAGGTGGCGTGGTGGCTGGAGTTCGATCGAGAGAGAGAGATAGATGGGATGAAGAAGAGAGATGAGGGTGTGAGATTCAGGAGGGTATTGGATTCCTCTTGGGTTTTCGGGGGTCTAAAAGCCGACAGAGAGGAGAGAGAAAATAAGAGTTAAGGGGGAAAGTGAGTAACGTGCCTAGCATGTGAGAGGAGTGGTTCTTGTTTTGGACTTTTCCTTACATTAATGCCTTGCTTTATCCAATTTATTCAAAACCTACAAAATAAAATAAAATAAAATAAAAATCTCAAAATAACAATTATTTTAAGCATAAATTGGGCATAAAGATATCGTAAAAATAGCATATTTTTAGCACGAACAAATACCCCCATACCAAGATTTTGCTCGCCCTCTAGTAAAATAACTAAACTAACTAAGAAGAAATAGAACACAAGGGAAAAGAAAATCCTAACTCACTGTCGTAGGAATCACGTTTGTATTTAGCGTATGCAACAAGCCTTTTAAATCCCTCGGTCTCCCAAGTGGACAAGTGAGGTCTCGTGAGGGTTTTCAAGTTAAATACCCATAAAATCTTGAAAAAGAAAGATAAAAAGAGAAATAAAAATAGAAAATCTTTTTTGATTTTTCTAAACATAGAAACAGATATACAAGTAATTGGGAAATCATGTACACAACTCAAGCAATTGCGACACCCTAGCAATCAAGTTACCAGGCTATATACAATAGAATGTAAAATCAGAAAACATCCAAGTCAAAGGAATCATCCCAACTCTTATTTTTCACCCCACACTCAATATATCACGATATGTACACCTTGATGCATGTGCTAATGTGTGTCAACTCTTATTAATCAAGTTGCTAACATTGACATGATCCCTATTTCCTTACCTAATTGCCTTATTTGCTCCATTTTTTTCATTTTTTTTCTTTTTTCAAAATTAATAACACATATACCCTAAACCTGCTTGACTTATAACTATTCGGGCCTTTCCTAAAAAGGGGTTTTATTAGATTGTGCAACGCACTTATTTCATTACCCAAACAGCTGTGAAATCAAGTAAACTAGCACATATTCAAGCCAATTATAGATACAAAATACAGATAATAGCTATGAACATTGGTGCCCGGGTTTTTATTCACTTTTCTATTTTTCGCTTTTTTTTCCTTTATTTTTCACGAGCTCGAAAGGAAATTTAGACAAACAAATGGTTCACATGCATCTTAACAACAAGACCCTAAGAATTGAGGATAACGTGGGCAAGGTAGCATAAAATCACACATATGAGATAAGGTTATTATGAAAAATCAGATCTACATCATCAACTAGACATCTCATCATGCAAACTCTATTTACATATAACTCAATGACCTAGCCATATAGGATTATAACCGCCTCAGAAAGCATCCAAATCCCAAAAGAAAAACAAAGTTTTTACGAAAAACGTATACAAATAGGCACCTCACCCCACACTAAAACTTCACAATGTCCTCATTGTGGGAACTAAGGCGCTAAAAAGCCATCACATTAGCCATACAACCGTAAAACCACATGAAACCACAAATATATGCAAATAGGACACCAATAAAAATCACAAACAAACCAAAATCAAAACCAAAATCACAGAAGAAAGGAAATCAAAATCCAAAACCAAACAAAAATAGACCAAAACACACTTAATCACCAAATCAATCAAAATCACTGCTAAAACCAAAACAAACCAAATACACATAATAACAAAAACCAAAAACCAAATCACAAAATAACGGGAAATAAAAACCAAAACTTAACAAAAGAAAACAAAGCCGATCAAGACCAAAACGAACATAATCACCAAAATAACACCAGACTTGACCAAAGACATACTAAATACCAACCTAAATCCAAAAGAAACCTAAAACAAAACAAAATACAAAAGAAAGAAAAGTAAAATGGAAGACCAAAACAAAGTCACTAAAACACCAAAGAGGGAACAAAAAGAAACTATTAAACAAAAACTAAACCAAAGAAAAACCAAAACTTGCTAAACAAAATACAAAACCAAGGAAACAAAATACAAAATCAAGGAAACCAAACAAAGGAACTAAAATATACACAAGAACAATCCTAGATATCCACAACTAACAAATACACAAAATTATAACACAACCACAGGTGATCAAGCCAACACGGTTCAACAAATCCCAAATTGCTCCTCAAGATTGATCACCCATATAATCACAGTCCTAAATATCCACAACTAAGTACAAAAAGAGTAAGAAAGAAAAGTTAGAATGATCATACCAGGTCAGGTGCAAAAGTACACCTAAGTTATACCTCCCGAAATCCGCTTAGTTAGAGGTCTATGGAGCATTAGCCATTCCACATTAAGCTGAAAAGTACTACTCAAATCAAAACTCGTTAAAGCATGTAGCAGCTTGTGAAACAAAGGCGCCCAACTCTCAATCACATAGAAACAGTGAAAAGCAGTGAGTTAGAGCCAAAAAGAGTACATCACGTAGCCAATAAAGCACCAGTAAGGGCCCCCTTCAACTTATCAAATAGTTGAGCCCAATTAAAAAGGAAATGAACATACATAGAACGAGCCAGTATTGAAGTCATTAGCCTCGAAATTATATCGACATGAACGAGCAGTCTAGGTCAAATAGTGGGTGCAAAGTCCACAAGTCTTGTAATATCAAAAAGCACGAGAGTCTAGTTTAAATCAAAATTCTTAATGACAACATTATTAGACTCGATAATTTTAGACTTACATTATTCAAAAAGGAGGTCAGCTTGGACATGATCAAAAGAAGATGATTCATATTCAGTACAGAGATCCACATCCAAACTTACATTGGCATCAAACCCACATGAAAAAGATTTATATTCTAGAGAAAGAATATCATCGTCAAAGTCCAAAATAGTGGGTTCAGTACCTCATCGCATAACTCCTGTGAAATATCTTCCAGATCATCTAAATCGTGAGGCTTAACTTCATATCTAACCCACCAGGGATCTCAAGGTCGTCACCCACCTCAAAATCACGAGAGCGAGTAAAAGGGGCGGTTGGTTAGTATAAGTTAAGACATCTTCAGTGACATCCTTGGATGAGCTAGTGAGGGATGCAAGGTCTGGTGATAGAGACGTAGGGAGGTCACTCTCTCATTCTAGATTAGGCAAAGGCATGTTTTCATTCAAGTGGGGCCTAGATTGATAAGAGGGATCAAAATTATCATCAAGACGAACTGCAGGTTCAAAAGATCCTAAACTAGAGTCAGGCTGACTACAATTCTGCCTACTTTGATTTAAACATTGATAATATTGAGCAAGTCTCTTTTTCATTGTCTCTATCATTTGATCAGTCAATTCATTAATCTTCCTTTCAACACTTGCACATGTAGTATCCACATAAGCACGATAAGAGCAATTATGAGCAGCATGATCAGATGACTCACAATAATTGCACAAACCAAAAGGCAAATAAGAGTGAGATGGGTCACGTGAATCTATAAAAGGATCCTGCGGCCAGGGACTAACAGGAAACACAGACTCATTATGAGTAAGGTAACCAAAATTATTTCTAGCTTGTTCAAACTCGTAAGTATCCTAATCTAGTTTTTCAAAGAAATCCCAAACTTCATCTTGAGTTTTAAACAATCCAAACCCCTGGGGTACATAGCCTAAACATGATCCCTATCTTCATCATTAAGACCCTCAAAGATCACTTGACAAATTTTTCATTTCTCAAAATAATAAACACATTGAGCACGAAATTCATTCAATCTATTCAAGTATCGCCAAAACATCTCATGCTCAAACCCAGGGAAATAGAAACTTGCCATTTTGTTTTTGAAATTTTTAAATTTTTTAATTTTAGTGGTTTTCAAGTTTTTCTTTTTTTTTTAAAATTTTTAACCTTTTCTAATGTATTTTGATTTTGGCAATTTTTAAGAAATGAACTAAGTTAAGCAACACTAAATAACAAAATCAAGAAACCAAGATAAACCATGCACAACTAATAGGAAAGTAACAAAGAAAAAGAAAAATGTAACCCAAATCTCAAGCCGTCATCCCCGACAACGGCGCTAAAAACTTATACGATAATTTTGAATGAAAAATAAAATGCTGCAAGTATACGATTATCGTTGTAGTACTTGATAGTCGTCTCCATAGGGACGAGGACGAGAATGAGGTCATAACTAAATTAAATTACCCTAAAATAGGAAGAATTATCTATATCAACCTAAACACCAGTCGTAAATACATCTAGTTAAGCTATAAAGGATTGAATTCTCTAAAGTTCAGATTAGATCATTACACGCGAAATGAGTAATGTTCAAAGTACATAAAACATCAAAAGAATTAAGGGCGTTAAACAAGCAAAAAACCAATTGAAATAAACAGGCAGCAACCTAGACCATGAACAAATTAGGAGTTGCGACACAAAGCATAACTTGCAAGAAGGAGTCTAAATAGAGATAGGAAGAAGAAAGGGAAGAAGAGCAGGGCAGGACTTCCTAGGTCTCCTGGCTCACTGAGCTTGACCCAATAGAACCCCATCCTGAAGCAGAGCCTGACCCGGATGCCACAAACACAGCCCTAAACCTACTGCTTTCGTGGAGGGCCGAAACAGAGCAACCAACTCAAACTAGAACCTTAGAGCGGAAACAAGATTTCAGCCATCCATTGACCCAGAAAATTAGAAACGAGCTTCAAAACCCATTAAAAATGCGAAATCGCCATTACCTAGCTTTAACAGAACAAAAACAAGGGAAGGAAAATACATCAAAATTAATCAGACCTGAGCATAAAACACTACGTTTGCAAACTAAAATCATGAATGTCTACTCTAGATTTTCAAAATAAAGTTCAATTACATGAAATTAAAGCCCAAAAAGAACGCACCTAAAATAGAGTTCAAGACAGAAGAAACGAGAATCAAACCCTAAATTACTAATACTGAAATTAAAATGAAAATACCCTAAAATTAAATCTAAAACTTGAAACTAAAACCTAGATTATACCTAATTACCTAGCTTCGATTGCCACTGCCTCCACTTTATAGCCAAACCTAACTCAATTGTAAGCCTTCATTCGCGTGGTATTGTGGACGGTCGAGATGGGGGTGACGATGTGGGGGTGCTAGCAACTCGTGGAGCATAGATGGTGGATGAGCACGAAGGAGGCGCAGTGGCTGGAGTTCGGTCGAAAGAGAGAGACATGGGATGAAGAAGACAGATAAGGGTGTAAGGTTTAGGGGGTATCAATTTCCTTTTGGGTTTTCAGGGGTCTGAAAGCCGAGAGAGAGGAGAGAGAAAATAAGAGTTGGGGGGGAAGTGAGTCACGTGCCTAGCATGTGAGAGGGCTGGTTCTTTTTTTGGACTTTTCCTTACATTAATGCCTTGCTTTATCCAATTTATTGAAAACCTACAAAATTAAATAAAATTAAATAAAAATCTAAAAATAACAATTATTTTAAGTATAAATTAGGTATAAAGATATCGTAAAAATAACATATTTTTAGCACGAACACCAAACCTATCTCATTATTCTATTGATTACTCTAAGACATTTGATAAGGTACAAATGGGATTATGTATTATTGTTGTGTCCATGTTTATGTTCTCTTACCTATACTTGTTCGAGATGCATATGGAAGCTTAAGATAAGCTCCTTTGAGCTTTGACCACATTTGAGTGAAAGGGTGGCATCTCAAATAAAGTGGACTGTCTGATGCTCCACAAGCCCACCTAGTGATTTCTCACAGGTGGTGAGGTAGCTTGGGTATATTCCATATCTGACCTAGTATAATTGTTCCATCTCTTATACATGTTGTATATGGTGTTTTTTAATTTTATCTTATCTTTTAAATTTATATCTTAATTCTCTTTTTCCCACAATGTAGACATTTTGTGATTTTGGTTAGTAGAAGGGCAAGCTATGTTTCAAAAATTTTGAAAATGTAAAAGATAAAAAAATTATTTCCAAAAAACAAAAGAAATATCTATTTTTGTGTTTGTGATTTTTGGGCTTCATGTTATCTTCATAGACTTTGATCCCTTTGTGAATTAATATTTGGTTGTACATAAGTATGGTGTGCATGATAGGTTTAGTCCAAAGTATGCCGTGCCACTTCTCCGTTCTACCCCCGTCTATTCATTATACTTTTGAGTCTAGTCCTCATCTGTACACCATCGTTGTCTTAGGATCTTAGGCTCTCATGATTGATTCTCCCACTTGTCTGCTCTTTTTGTTTTCGCTTTCAGTTAGCAAAAAGAAAAAAAAAGGGAAAAATCCAAGGAAAAAAATATAGACTCAAGAATGATAAGTATCCTTTTGATCCATGTGCTACTTGGTGCTGCCCTTGAGGTAATACTACTATTGGAAAAGCTTGCTTCTCATGTGACTAAGTTAATAAAGTAGTCAAGTGAGATCGAGCTAGACCTTGGTTGGCCTAACTCTTAAGGTGATGGTACGCTTGCACACTGAGTACTAGAATGGATTCACTATTGTGATGCATAGCGGAGTGAGAGCTTGGTGTGTATAGGTCATCCTTGGGCATTAAGAGTCTTGACATGTACATTGTATTTGTGTACAATTTAATACTTATTTTGCAGCGGTGATTTGTTGATCAAGTATGTGATGTTTCCTCTTATATATCCTTGCATATTTTGAAAATTCAAAAAGATTTTCTATTTTTCTTTATCTTTGTCTTTTTCTTCTTAAGAGATTTTGTGTGTATATCTTCTACAAATCCTCAAGAGACCACATTCGTCCACTAGGGAGAACCTAGGGGTTCAAAGGGCTCGTCACACGTGCTAAGTATACCATGATTCTAAGAAAGTGAGCTAGGTATCTTAGGCAGATTTTCTTCTCTTATTTTACTCAAGGATAAGAAAAATTTAGGGTATGGGTATTTGTTTGGGCACCAAAAGGGTCCATTTAAGTATCTCAATCACTTAGTTTTTACTTGTAATTGAGATCATTTTTGAATTTTATTTGGTCTCCTTTTGTTTGTAGAAAACATGGGTTCAATGAAAAAATGGACATAAAAAGGAGTGCAATGAAGAGATGCAGAACAAGAAGATGCGACTCCAGTCAGGATATAACCAATTAGGCCTGTTCATAGTTAATTTCCACATAAGCCCAACATATATCTTAATCTAGCAAACTATGCTTGATGTATCCTACTTGTGTTGGCCTATTTATTGCTCATCCCTATAGAAAAGAGGAGGAGGAAAGAAAAAACACAGAAAAAAAACACGAAGCAGCAGCAGCAGCATGATCCGCATGGTCGGCCAAGGCCCAGGTGCACAGCACACCTTATGCATTGGTCTTTGGTCCAGCAGCATGCCTCGCCATTTGTCTCCCTATGTCCCAACTTCAAGCCAGCACCTCCTCCAGCAATGGGCCAAACTAGATTTGCTCTTCACGTAAGCCCAACCTGCCTTATCTTTCCCCCGTTCCGGCCAGCAACGATTCACCTAGCCCGATTCTTTAGTTTTGTTGTTGTCACTCTTTTGAAATTGATGCTTAATGATCAAGTATCATATCAGATTGCAATCCAAAGAATTTGGCCACAAAAATATGATTGTGGGTCATGCTAAGAAAATTAGAAATTGGATGCAATTAGGACTGTGAGAAAATAACTAGGAGAATAGGAAGGTTTGTATAAAAAAGTTGGGGGCTGAGCTCTAGTATAAATAGGGGTTATGGGTACACCTTA
>JAKOGI010000857.1:302500-310000 GCA_029747015.1 Carnegiea gigantea | reverse complement strand
CAAACTTGGGCATATGAATGAGGTTCTCACTTGTGAAAAACTCAAAATTGATGAAAAAATTCTTGTTTTATGTAATGAACTAGACACCCTTAAGGATCTTATAAACAAGAGAGAGGAAGTGTTCAACACTAATCTCTCAAGGTTAGAAAGTGAGTTCTTAAATCTAAAGCTTAATCTAGAATCCCAGATGAGTGAAAATAAACAGCTTCTTAAAAAAATGCAAAAAGCTGAAACTGACCTTACTGAAAATAGGCACTAGAACAGTTCCTCAGAAGTGCTAATATGGCTAAGCACTCATCATAATCGAAACAGAAAGGGATTAGGCTTTGTGAATAGGCGTGTTACTAAGCTGATGGACAGGAAATATGTTGGTCTGCCAGAGAATATAATCTGTTTTCATTGTGAAAAACTGGTCATTATTGTTATGCTTGTTCTTTGATGAAGAGGGCCATGGAAAGAAACTCATTATATGTTAAACAAATATAGATCAGAAAAGATAAGTTAAATTCCATGTCCAAGAAAAGAACGGGACCCAAGTGGATCTAGGTTCCTATGACTGACACTTAGCTGTTTTGTAGGCTAAAGTGAGAGGAGACGACCAACTGTGGTACTTGGATAGTAGTTGCTCAAGGCTTATGGCTGGAAACAAATCAAATTTCCTCTCACTTACAGCCTTTGATGAAGGGAGAGTGGCGTTTGGAAACGGCAAGTCTGGGACGATTGTTGGTGTAGGTAAGATAGGTAGATCACTCTCCCACTCGATTGATAATGTGTACCTTGTTGATGGGTTACAGCATAACTTGTTAAGTGTGTCCCAATTATGTGATAAAGGTAATCATATTGGATTTTCTTCGGATCAATGCTTGATTACCAATATTAAATCTGGAGAGGTTGTGTTGAGGGGGAAGCGACATAACAATGTGTATAAAGCATGTGTTCTTTCACTTCCCCAAAATCATTTGACTTGTTTGAGTGTTCTTAATGACGATGTTATGCTTTGGCACAAGAGACTAGGTCATGTTAGTCTCTCCTTACTAAATAAACTTGTTTGTAAAGACCTAGTAGTTGGTTTACCTTCCATCAAATACAATAATGACAAGATATGTGACGCTTGTGCGAAAGGAAAGCAAACTAGAATCTCTTTCAAGCCAAAGAAGTATGTTAGCACTTTCCGACCTCTTGAGCTATTACATGTTGATCTATGTGGTCCTATGAGGATCACAAGTAGGGGCGGGAAGGAGTATGTGTTTGTTGTAGTAAATGATTACTCTCATTTCACCTGAACTTTATTTCTAGCATCAAAAGATGAATCTTCTGAAAAGTTTGTTATGTTTCTTAAGAAAACTGAAAAGAGAGTAGGACACTCATTGATAAGTCTCAGGTCTGACCATGGAAAAAAATTTGAAAATTCAAGCTTCATTGACTATTGCAATGAACATGGTATTGATCATAATTTTTCTGCCCCAGAACACCCCAATAGAACGGGTGGTGGAGCGTAAAAATCATACTCTGGAAGACATGATTAGGACTATACTTGTTGCTAGTGGTCTTCCTAGATATTTTTGGGCAGAGGCATTGAACACAGCATGTTAAATTATAAATAGATGCCCTTCTTAATAAGACTCCTTATGAACTTCTCAAAGCCGAAAACCCAATATTAGGCACCTAAGAGTCTTTGGTGGCAAATGTTATGTGCACAATAATGGTAAGGAACCCTTGTGAAAGTTTGACCCTAGAAGTGATGAAGCCATATTCTTAGGATACTCCTCATATAGTAAAGCTTACAAAGTGTTCAACAAAAGGACTATAAGTGTTGAGGAAAGTGTGCATATGTTATTTGATGAAACTAACTCCTTGGTTGAGAATGATGCATAGGATGAAGATTTCAAATTTGGCCTTGCAAGAAAAGACATTAGTAAGACTCATGAAAGTAAACCACACTCTGGAGCTGATAATATGGAAAGTGGGCAGGAAGTAGACCAATTAGGGGGAAGCACTATCAACCCTAATATGAACCAAAGCCGGCTCACTCAACGTCAGTACCCTCATACTGATCTGAGAATAATCTCTAGACCTGATCCCGAACTTATTTCTTTAAGCCGCCAGGAGAGAGTGAAAAGCGGATCTGTGGATCCTTCCACTTCACGACCCTAGAAGCACCAAAACTCACACCCCCTTGACCAAATTATATATGATATTAATACAGGGGCGCAAACCAGATCTAAGTTTAGACATTTTTGTGCTCTTTATGCCCTTTTATCTAATATTAAGCCTAAGTATGTTCATGAAGCCCTTGCAGATTCTGACTGGGTTATAGCCATACAAGAGGAGCTTCATCAGTTTGAAAGGAACAAGGTTTGGCACCTTGAACCACGGCCTAAAGACAGATCAATAATTGAAACCAAGTGGGTGTTCAAGAACAAGTTGGATGAGTTCGGAACAGTCACTCGGAACAAGGCTAGGCTGGTGGTCTAAGGTTACAATCAAGAAGAAGGGATCGATTATAAGGAAACATTTGCACCTATAGTAAGGATAGAGGCTATTCGCATCTTAGTAGCCTTTGCAGCACACATGGAAATCAAGTTGTGCCAAATGGATGTCAAGAGTGCATTTCTCAATAGATATCTTAAAGAAGAGGTATATGTAAAACAACCCCCTAGTTTTGAAAATCATGATTTTCCTAACGATGTGTTCAAACTTAACAAAGCACTTTATGGTCTAAAACAAGCTCCTAGAGCTTGGTATGAACGTTGGTTAAGTTTCTTAATTATAATGATTTTCAAAGAGACAAGGTTGATAATACCTTATTTCTCAAATCTAAGCGGAAACATTTGTTGATTGTACAAGTATATGTCGATGACATTATATTTGGTGCAACCAACAATGATTTATGTGATGAATTTTCAAATTTGATGGGGAGTGAGTTTGAGATGAGCACAATGGGCGAGCTTAATTTTTTTTTAAGGCTTGCAAATTAAGCAAACCTCAAGTGGAACTATAATACATCAACAAAAATATGTCAACGAACTACTTAAGTAGTTTGGGATAGAATCTGTTAAGCCCATGGACACTCTTATCTCTCATTTAACCAGGTTAGTGATGGATGATGGAAGTTCTTCAGTTAATGAGAAATCATATAGGGGCGTGATAGGGTCACTCCTATACCTAACCGCCAGTAGACCTGACATTGTTTTCAGTGTTGGTTTATATACCCGTTTTTAATCAAATCTAAAAGAAAAACATTTGAAAGCTGCAAAACAGATTTTTAGATATTTGAAACACACCTCTAATTTAGCACTATGGTATCCACGAGGATGCAACTTTGACCTCATTGAGTATGCGAATGTTGATTATGCTGGATTTCTAGTTCACAGAAAAAGCACCTCAGGTATGACTACTTTTCTTGGATCCTATTTGGTCTCTTGGTCTACAAAGAAATAACACACAGTTTTCATGTCCACAACAGAAGCCGAGTATGTAACGGCTGCTTCTTGTTGTGCTCAATTGCTGTGGATACGGCAAAAACTCAAGAACTTTGGTGTTGACACGAGATGCATTCCCATATTCTGTGATAACACAAGTGCAATTAACATTGCCAAGAACCCGTGTCAATATAAAAGGACTAAGCATATTGACATTTGTCATTCCTTTTTAAGAGGCAATATAGAAAAGGGCTTGATTTCAATGAATTTTTGTGCCACTAACAAACAAATTGTTGATATTTTTACCAAGGCGCTGTGTAGAGAGCAGTCTAAGAGAAATAGACTTGAATTAGGTAAGATTAAGAAAACGTAAGAGTACTCCATCAACTCCCAATTATTGACTAGTAAGGAGACCAAATAAATTAATTCAATGGATGCATTCAATTTTCTGTGCTGTTGTTAGCATATGTGTGGAATGTGACATGTTGACAGTCGTTGAGATCTAATGTCATTGCCCTTACTGTCCTTTGTTACCGAGCATATAGTAGTCAGAACAGGCACTAAGAACAGGTCTGACCATTATTTGTATCATGTGCTAATCAAGTTACTATAATTTGAAGTGTATTGAAGATTGGATTTATTATGCCTAATCTATAATCTATAGCTTTTCCCAAGTGTAATAATACTTTCAAGCAAAATCCTCTCTCTCTCCAAAAATCGGCAGCCGAAAGATCATTACAGATCTTTACTTTATTCTTCGGTCAATTCATTTTAAACCTTCCCTATCTTCTCAAACCACCTTCCCTCCTTCCCTCAAGAACCCAACCTTTCCCTTCTGCCTAAAACCCACTAAACCCTAACCTCTTCCTCCACTAGCTCTTCCAATGGCACACACCCATGGCAGCGGTGCATTCTCCGGTCGCAAGGCGTATCACCCAAGCTCACTTCAGGCTAAGAAATCAAGAAAAAGGGGAGAAAAATTACTAGACATACTCACAGCGCCACCAACATCGCCGGCGGAAGCTACCCTATGCCCACTTATGGTATTTCTCTCTTCATCTTTCAGTTCTTAAAAAGTATCAATTTGAGACAGGTAGGAGTCAATCTTGATGATATATCCCCGTCAAATCAGTCTTGGGATGGGAATTGGTATTATATAAACCCGGTGTGACCGAGTCAAAATCAACTGAAAAGATTGAGGAGTCTGTGTTTGTTGAAAATTGGGTTGAGAAGCCCTTCTTGAATGATGCTCATGTGTCTGACGTTGACGAGGATGAACCCCTTATACGGTTCAAGCAGACCGTGAAAACAACCCACCAAACATCAACCAAACCGGCTATCAAGCATCGAATAAAGACGACAACCACACCCAATGTGCCTCTCACTACATCTATACGGTAGCCTCGAACTCGAAGTTCAGGTCCTGCTATCCCACCGAGCCTACCCGAGGACAAGATTGAAAGGTTTGTAAGGAAACCCAAACCAACTCCTCAAACTACCAAACCACTCCTCAAAATACCTATCAAACCAACAGCCAAAACACCTCCCACACCTGTTTTCACCAAGAAACCTGCCTTGAAACGGGGATCTCCAGAACAAGCGTTCGATCTGAGTGAAGAAAGTGATGAACCATAGAAAAAGAAAGCTAGAAAAACTATGACACTGGGGGAAAGGTACAGACACTTTCTTCAGAAAACTGTGGTTAGAAGAAAAATGATTAAGGTATCATACTTTTAGGAACATGGGCTGAGAGTGTTCCTAAAAAAATTGAAGGTCCAGGGTAGGTTAGATTTGTTTACAAACACTAAAAGGCGCTGTTCTGTACCTAAATTGGCCGAATTATATGCCAATTGTGTTGTCACTAATGGGATAGTGACAAGCTCAGTTAATGGCCGTGAGCTATGCTTCGATGCTGATAACTTAGGAGATTGGCTTGGGGTGCCATCCAAGGGGTTTGATGTGTATGTGCGTGAGGATAAGAGCGTACTAGGTAATGAACGACTGTTGAAATTGACTCGAAAGCTAGCCTAACAGCCTGATTTGACTGCTCCCTGGTCTGTACGGAAGGGGAAAATGGTGCCTTTGCATAGGCTATTGCTCTGATTTGTGATTAAGAATGTGATTCCCCGGGGTTAGGGACGCAATCTTGCAGACCCTATGGATATGTGTTATATAAACCTACTAGATCAGGAAGAGCAAATTAATTTACCTGCCATCATGATTAGTCATATTGCACGTATTGCAAACACCTCTAAGAGTCATGATATAGGCTATGGTTTCCTTTTGACTTCAGTTTTTGAGACACTTAGGATTCCCTTGTAAAAGAGAGTGGGATTTCAGGTCACAGACGAGACAGGAAGTAACACATTGCTTGGGTGTGGGTTCACAGCAAAGAAAAATGATGGTATAGTGTCGGAACAAGGACCTAAAACACCCTTTGACCCTGGTCCCAGTCCTGGTCCCTGTGAGGCTGCCTCTTCCAGCACATCCACGGTTTAGGCACTAGCACAGGACCAGCTCCATTTGAAGGAGGAGATTGCTGAAGTGAAGCACGCACTCAGTGCAGAAAAGGCCTTAAACACACAGCACCATGAGAATATTCTACATGCTCTTTCTGCCCTCATGACCAAATTTGCTCCTCCCTCTCCTTCTCCCTGATTCACCCCTATTCTCAGCCCTGATTCTTGTCTTGTTTTCAAGAACACTATTTTCTTCTTTGTTCGGATGAACTTGATTTTGCTTGTGATTGACAATGGTTATGTCTGATTTTAGCTGGGTTTGGTTTATGGTATGCCTTTGCCTGCTAATGCTGTTGTGTGTTTGTGCATGACTGGGATGGCCAATATCATTATGTACCATATACTTGACTTGTATCACTATTATTTTCCCTCATCACCCGTGGTGGTGGGTGCATCCGTACTGAATTTATGCAGATGGTTATCTCGACCTTTTCGATGATGTCAAAAGGGGGAAGATAAGTATGACCATACTTTGATTGGTCTGCCTGTTTTAAGCTCTTATTCTTACTCTTGCATTATCTCGTGTGTGCATTGGACTCCGTAAATTACTATTTTGGCACCAATGTTCTTGCCCTTTACTCTATCATACTTTGATGGTCATTTGGTTTTTCATTATCAAAAAGGGGGAATTTATTGAAACAATCATGTGTAAGGTTTTGATGATAACAACCCAAATGTACCAGTCAATATGCTATCATCCTATGCTTGAGTAGTGTGCTTGAATTGTGTGTTGAGACAGGTTACAAACACCGTGGAGAATAGTTTGAAGAAGCGTGGAACATCAAAGTGAATGTCTATGCACGACATCAAGGAGGTCAAACGATTACAAGAGTCTTAGGGCTAATTACTGGTTATATTCATCTAGATTCTTGTTAATATGCCAACTAGAAGATCTTAACTTAACACTCACCTTGAAGGAATTTCTTGTGCTAACTCAGAACACTGCTCAGAGCAGTTTGAGCAATCAGGTCTGCAGTGTTCTGCGGGCAACTTATAAAACTCTTGTCCCAAAGATTTTCAAGTGTTTTTCTACTATCAAAATTTCTAACATATTTGGTATTGATTTTCTGATAATATTTTGTGTTACAAAGAGTCCATCACTGAATAATATTGTTTTTCTAAAAAGATACTATCAAAAGATTTTATCTTAGCCTTTAAGATGTGATTTCCAAAAAAGATAATGTTGAGAGATTCAATTCCATTTGGAATACTGATTATTTTTGAGCGTTATTGCTAAAATCCAAAACCTCCCATATACGTGCGGCACAAGTATTACGTGGGTATATAATCTCTTGCATCTCAACGTTTTCATTCACGGTTTTTTGAGGAGCAAAATCGAGTTTTCTGTGAGAAAATTTTCTGATTGAAAAACGCTCAAGAAGTGTGCTAAATTGAGTCATCTATATAGGCATAATAGGAATTGTATTGTACCTTACATTCAGCTTATTTAGAAGCATTCAAACTAAGGTATTTTTCTATTCTCCTCTGTCATCAGCGAGATTAGAGTGTGCCCAAGTTTTGGGAGACTCTGGACGTGGTGTGTGGCTAGTTCTCAAGTG
>JAKOGI010000857.1:287500-297500 GCA_029747015.1 Carnegiea gigantea | reverse complement strand
CTAAGTTAGGCATCTACGAACTGAAATTTTTGTTGGACCTTCGGGGGATGTAAGAATCTAATGGATCCTTTTAAACATGGACTGCTGGAATTTAGTTAAGGTTGAGAAAAATGGGAATTTTGGATCTGAAATTTCTGCGAAGTAAAGTACCATCCCGTATTTTCATGCTTTATAGACATGGTCATTTAGAGATAATAAATTTGCTAAGAAACAAATACCATTGACTCCAGATCTATCACAAAAAAAGATCGTTGTACTCCAAGACTCCCAAATATCATAAGAATAATGATCATAAAAGTCGATACAGGTTGCATACCACTCATTGAACCATTTTTCTTGAACATGAGAACTTATTTTTTCTTGGATATGATAAGGACATTGAAGGTAACTAATTTGTAGCTCTAGAAGGGAAAATCTTTGAGCTATTAGGTAGGCCGTAGATAATAGACCAAAATGTGATTTACTTTTTGTATGAAATTCTAGGTTATCGATAAGGGATTTACTAGAAGGTGTAACCCGTTCTAGTATGAATGGCATTTCATTAAGGATTTTCTCCTTTTCTGGCAGGAGGTCGACTTTGATGATCATCATTGATGAGTTTTCGAGTTAGACTATCTGCTAGAGAGTTCTTTGATCCCTGTATATGTTCAATAGAGAATGAAAACTGGTTAAGCCATAATTGTTAAAGTAGGAGTCTCCCTTGCACTTGCATATTTGATAAATTCTTTTTTACAAAACCAAGTATTCCATTGCAATTAGTTCGAATAAAAAAAGGTTTTGGGGCTAAAAACATTAAGAACTTTTCAATTCCTCTTATAACTGTAAGGATTTTCTTTTTCATCGTGGGATAGTTGCATTCTGCTTTATGAAAGCTTCCACTGTAATATTTGCAAAGTTTTTCTCCTTCTTTGATTTTAAGTGTTGCACTCTAGTGTTCATTGCTGGCATCTGTCTCAAGAATTAAATCATCTTTTTCATTAGGTAAATTAAGAATAGGAAGATTTTTGCACATCTTTTTAAAGTATTGGACGATCTTTGAATCATTGGTAGACCATGTCCATATCACATCTTCCTTAAGTTTTTGTTGCAATGGTTTTCTTAGTTTGGCTAAATCTTTAATGAAATATGAAGCATAGGTAAGGCATCTAAGAAATCTTTCTAACTACTTCCTATTTCAATTTTTTAAGAAAATTTTCTGTTTTTTCTAGAATATGCTTTTGTAGGATGATTTATCTAGCTTTTATCTCTAGACCTTAAAACTCAATTTCTTACTCAGTATAAATACATTTGTTCTTACCAAATATAATGCCATGGTCAATGCATCTCTAGGTGACTTCTAAGACATCATCTTTGTGCTGTTCTATGGCTTTAGAAAAGATAAAGATATCATCAATGAAAACTAGACAGTAATGATTAAGGTCTTTGAAGATATTATCCATTTTTCTCTGGAGTATTTGGGATGCATTTTTAAGACCAAATGGCATTATTATCCATTCTTAACAACCTTGTGGGGTACTAAATACAGTTAAAGGAATACTTTTCTCATCCATTTTTATTTGCTAATAACCACTTTTACAATCCATTTTCGAGAACCAAGAGGCTCCTTGAATTCTTTTGAAAATGACTGTTTTGTTAGGAATATAATATCCATCAAAGACAGTATTATCATTAAGCCTTTTGTAATTGATTACCATTCTAGCTTTTTCTCTTTTCTCTTCGGCATGATTTCTTACCATGAAAGTAAGATTGGTGTGAGGACTCTTGCTATTTCTGATTAATCCTTTATTAAGAAGTTCTTTGATTTATTTATTAAACTCTTGGATGTCCTGGTGTGTATACACCATTTATTTAACCCGAATGATGGTGTTGGGATTTAATAGAGTGATTTTAGCAAATGTTTTGTCTTTATTCCAAAATTTTAGAGGATTGTCAGTGCAGAGTTCTTTGCATAATTTTTCTTATTATTCAATAATCTGCTCTTTAACAGATAACTCAAGTAATGAGATTGTTAGTGCTACTTCTCAATGTGTAGGCATTACCTTCTCACCACGCTAGCTGCGTGTAAACTCAATTTTTTTATGAGTATAAGCCTCACTCAATTTTTCAATAGGAACTGAGTGACCATTAATTGTAAATATTATTTGGTTTATAGTTCGGGTGCATGGAGAATATAATCTTTAGAAATTATTTCCAATAATCATATCATGAGAGGGCTTATCAGTAGCCCCTAGAACTGATATAATGCATTGAACTCCTTCTAATTCTATAGATAACCCTTCTATGGCTTCATTGTGGCTCATAACACTATTATCGACTACTCTTACTTGTAAAGAATTTTTTAACTCTTTTTCGCATAAATTCAGGAAATAATGATCTTTTTTCAAAGTATACAAAACAGCCACCATCTATGTAAGCACATTGTTCATATTTATTATATCCCTCCAAACATACCTTTGTTGGAATATAGATGCTATTTGGGTTTGCATTAGTAGCTTCATAGCAAATTTTCATAGTCGTGTTTTTGACTAATTCATCCTCGTAGATAGGTTCACTAACAGTTCTAGTTTTATACCCAATGACCTTTCTATCTAGACTTATAATTCGATCTATACTGGGTCTTGTAGCCTCAAAACTCATCCTACTCACTTCACTGGTCATGCTAATTATATCATTTTCTTTAAGCTCTTCTTTAGCTAATGAAGATCCTTCTCTCCAATCCGACCTTGTACTCATACTCCTTAATGATTGGGATTTAATGGTGATTTTGCCCTCCTCATCAATTTTTATTATATTTTTCTTATTAATCTTTGTAGGATTGGCAAAGCTTGATATCCATGAATAATCAATTTTTATCTCCTGAGGATTGCACTTAATCCTCTGGATCTTTTACATAGGCGTAGAACTTTCAGATTTCTGTGCCTCTATCATTGTCGCCTTATTCTTAGGGTCTATTGTATTATCTAATTTATAGATAATTTTCCAAAATATCCTTAAAGGATATCCTCCTCTTTTCGTATCCATCTCAACTGTTTTTATCTTAAGGGATAAGAAGTTTTTAATAAATTCATCTTTTAGACTCACATAATATCCTGGTCAGCAATTGAATCCTACTGACCCACTACATAAATTGGTTTTTATCCCTATGATGATCTGATTATTAAATTTGGTGTGTCAAATATCACAGCGTAAAGCATAAAGATCAATATCTTTACCATAATATCGTAATGGAGTGATTTGAACTTAGACGATTCCAACATGGATATACCTATAATTTCTATTTTTGTTATGCTTAAGGATATTCTCCCAATTAATCATATTAACTTCCCCAACATCATACTCACAATCCTTTATCTCAAGATCTCCTTCCATCATTTCACATACATATTTGCTTTTTAATTAAAAAATAGATTTTTTATAGGTCATGTCTTTTTAGATTATGGGAAGAACCCAATCCCCTTTGATTTCTTCATGATCATTGTCTATAACAAACTCTTCTCCTTGAAGATCACCAAGGCTAACCGAATTACTTTCCATCATATGACTTATTTCCTCATACTTTCTTCATATTCATTGTCCAATATAATTTTAATAATTCCTTTGTTGTTACTTTGGACTAGGTCTAATGCCTTATCTTCACTAAGCTAAACATAATCTAAGCTTCCCAAGGTTTCACTAAGTTTGTTATTCTTCCTATTTTTGCACTCATTAGCATAATACCTTGCTTCTCCATATGCCCAACATTTACAGTTGTTTTTTCCTTTAGGGCAATAAGCAGCTTTCCTAAAAACTCTTTATTTTTTAGGACTTGATTTGTTATATATTTTCTTCTATATTTTTCGCCTCTCTGCTTGTTATAGCTCTTTGTCTTATAGAATTTTCTTTTTCTTCTTTTCTCATCTTCGAACTCCAAAGGCTTTCATCTTCGATCCACATATACTTTCTGCCTGTCCTGTGCTACTTTCATGTTTTACTGGATGACTTTGACCTTATCTACCATTTCTTAAATCATTTCCGGTCCCACCACTAGAATATCATCCAAGTCATTCTAGTAAAGAGGCATTCTACATCATCTGCCATAGGCTACCTTAAAAGGAGCCATTTTAATAGTAGCTTGATAACTGTTATTGTAGAGAATTCTACTAGGGGCAAGTATTCCTTACATTTTCCTTGAAAATCCAATACACAAGCCCATAACATATCTTCAACCACTTGACTTACTCTTTCAGTCTGCCCATCCATCTCATGGTGGTAGGAGCTGCTAAACTATAACTTTGTACGAACGCCCCTCTGCAGCACTTTCCAGAACCGAGATTAAAATCTTGAGTCCCTATCTGAAATAATGTCCCGGGGTATACCATGTAACCATATCACTTCTTTAATATAAATCTATGCCAACTTATCAACATTCCAAGAATCATGTATCGCCACGAAGTGAGTGGATTTGGTAAGTCTATCCACTATCACCCAAATGGCATTCTTCTCCCACAGGTCATTGATGCTCAGCTTTGGCTTTCTGGCAGGTGAGACACTTACTCACATACTTAGCTATGTCTCTTTTCATGTTATTCCACCAGAAGGTCTGCTTTAAATTTCTACACATTTTCATTACTCCCGGATGAACAGAATATCTGGTATTATGGGCCTCAGCTATTATCCTTTCCTTTAATTCTTCCTTTTGTGGCACACAAATTTGATTCTGAAATTTGATAACTCCATGCTTATCGTCCCACAAATCCCAATGCCTTCACCTTGCTTATACCCTCTCTAATCCTTTTCACTTCTTCATCCTTTGTTTGTGCCTGTTTAATCTCATCTAAAAGAGTGTGCTGAACTACTAGAGTACCCAAGAACAATCTTGGTTCTATAGGAAATACAACTCGACACCCATTTTTTCCAAATCCCTCAAAATTTTTGGTTGTACTACTCTCATAGTGTCAACACTATGGTGTGTCTTTCGGCTTAACGCGTCTGCAACCACATTAGCCTTTCCTGGGTGGTACTGTATTTAAAGATCATAATCTTTTAGAAGTTCTAACCATGTATGCTGTCTCCAATTTAATTCTTTTTGGGTGAAGATGTATTTGGGACTCTTATCATTAGTAAAAATCTTACAAGGGCTACAATAAAGGTAGTGTCTCTAAATCTTTAGTGCGAAAACCACTGCGGCTAGCTCCAAGTCATGGGTAGGATAATTTTCTCATATAGCTTCAGCTGCCTAGAAGCATAAGCTATAACCCTCCTATCTTGCATCAAGACACATCCTATGCCTTGCCTAGAAGCATCATTATAAATGGTAAAATCTCCTCCTTCAACTAGTAGGGCACAGACTGGGGCAGTGGTGAGTTTATGTTTTACTTCCTAGAAGGCCACTTCACACCTATCATCCCACTCAAACCTTGTAGTCTTTCATAATAAGTTGGTGAGAGGTAAGGGAATTCTTGAAAAATCTTGAACAAATCGCCTATAGTACCCGGTCATTCCTGGGAAACTTCAAACCTCAGTGATGTTGGTAGGCCTCGGCCACTCAGTAAACGCTTTCACCTTTTGCTGATCCACCTTTACTCCTTCTTTAGAAATTATGTGCCCCAGAAAGGTCACTTCTACTAACCATAATTCAGGAGAGCTTAGCATTGGGTTTATGTTCCCTAAGGGTTTGTAATATAATCCTTAGATGTTCGCTATGCTCCTTTTTGGTTTTGGAGTAAATTAAAATATCATCAATGAATACAACCACAAATTTGTCCAAATATAATCTAAACACTTGATTCATCAAGTCCATAAAGGCTACAGAAGCATTGGTTAACCCAAACAGCATAACCCTGAATTCATAGTGACCATAACGAGTCCTAAATGCCATCTTAGGGATGTCTTCAGGTTTGATTCTCAGCTAGTGATACCTTGACCTAAGGTCAACCTTCGAAAAGACACTCATTCCTTGTAGTTTATCAAATAAATCATCAATCCTAGGCAAAGGGTACTTATTCTTTATAGTGATCTTATTCAATTCCTTGTAATCCATACATAATCTCAAAGCACCATCCTTTTTCTTTACAAATGACACTGGTGCTCCCCATGGGGATATGCTTGGTCTTATATATCCCTTTTGCAACAAATTTTCCAACTATACCTTTAACTCTCTTAATTCGGCTGGTGCCATCCTATATGGAGGTTTTGAAATAGCAGACGCTCCAGGCTCCAATTCTATTTCGAAGTCAATCTGCCTCTTGGGTGGTAATCCAGGGATTTCTTCCGAGAACACATTTGGAGATTCTCTGACCACCAGAATATCCTTAAGTTTCACTTCTTCCTTCCTATCTTCCGTGGCACAATATAAGTACGCCTCACATCTTTGCCTCACCAGTTTTCGGACTACCATCAAGGATATCGCCGGACATTCAGCTTTACTATTGTTTCCCCAAAAATATATTTTTCCTCCCTTTTTTCCTTTCAGGGACACTCTTTGTTTTTGATAATCAATCTTTGCCCCGTGCCTTAACAAGCAGTTCATTCCTAGAATTATATCAAATTCCAAGAGGTCTAATTGTATCAAATTGCTTTGAAAAGCCTCTTGATTTAGAATAACTTGGCAATTCTAGAACTTAACATTACACTTCACAATTCCACATGTTGGCATACTTACATCCAAATCTAGAGGATGCTTATATGCCTTCATCCCGATCTGGGACGTAGCTTTTGATAAGATAAAGGAATGTTAGCTCTGGAATCAAATAAAACAACAAAAGGTGTTGAATTGAAAGTAAGTGTACCAGTCACGACGGTTCCTGCATCGTCTACTTGCTTTTTATTAATCACATACACTCTTCCCTCTTGACGACCGGTCGCAGGAGCAGTGCTCTTACCTTGTTTAGAACCTTGAGCATAATCCTTACCTAGTAGGGTAGGCCTAACAGGATAGTTGGCAGCCAAATGGTTCGGGTCACTACACCAAAAACAACGATTAGTCCCCATCGTACATTGTACGGTATTGTGGTTCATATGGCCACATTAAGTGCAATGCTTCCCCGTAGGGACTGAACCTTGAGGTTTCGGTTTCATGGGGGTAGGTTTCTTGCTAGGAAATCCTCCAACTTGCCTACCTCTGTCATCCCATCTTTTCTTAGAGTTAACTAGATTGGTCATTCTCAACTTAGTTTTCACCCGTTCAATTTCAGCAGCACGTTCATACAGTTCTTGGCTAGTTTGCACAGGCTATCCCACTAACCGGTTCCAAATACAAGGCACCAAGCCTTCGTCAAACCTTAGCATCCTCATTTTGCCTGTAGCCACATATTAAGAGGCAAACCTCAAGAGTTCAGCAAAACAGCTGGCATACTCCATCATCGACAAATTACCATGCCTTAGGGTTAGGAATTCCCTTTGCTTTTGTTTCTATAAATGCATTGGATAGAACTTGGCATATAGTGCCTCGCTAAACTTACTCCAAGTGGCCTCAGAGTTTTGAAAAGTGGGCTTTACCATTCCCCACCAAATGTCAAACTGTCCTATAAGATACAAAGCTCCAATATTTATGCGTCTGTTATCAGGGGCTAATATATTTTCCATCTGCCTAACCCATTTTTCAAGTAACACTGGGTCTTTCTGGCCATCATAGATTTTTGGATTCTGCTTTGCAACCCTATCAAAGAACTTATTTTTCCATTCATCTTTTCTAGATCCCGAACCCTTAAGTTTCTTTGTCACCTTAGCTACAATCTTTGCCGTTAGTTTAGGATCTAGATCATCCAATATTCCCCTTTTGCTGTTAACATTCTTAAGAATCGGGGGTCAATTAACAGCTTACTGGCTTCTTTGTGGAGTCACTGCTGGGGTATTTTGATTGACGAAATGAGCTGGTACATCTTCCTCAGCATTCACTTGCAAATCATTCTACAGAACATTGTTATTTGGATCTGCCACTCTATTACATATGCACAAACATATTAGCCCTCGTCGATTCGCCTTCGGCACAGTTATACATTTATGTCGTGATCAATCTTGATTATACAACTCCTCTAATTTTACCCTTGCTTGTTCTTCAATTACCCGCCTGGCCAAGCAAGTATCCCTAGCCAAGCCATTGTATTTCTTCATTCAAGTTTTTTCATTTTATTAGAAGGTGTACTCATGTACATAGAACTTGTACTCTTTATTAGATTAACCACTACATGTGTTTCATACATAACCACCACACACGTTACATATATGTAGATGCTACCAACACATTTTACATGAGTCCACTGGAAGTATAATAGTCAAGGTGGCTATACAAAAGACCTACTTCCTTTGCAAAATGAGTGGGTGAGGTTAGGTTAGCACTACTCTAACCTTACAACCTAAGATCCTACCCCCTACTAAGGTTAGTTATCAGCATACTATTACATATTTATATTTTCACAGAACTACTAATGCTTCACCATTTCGACTACCTCTTACACCCACTAACCTCCTTGCTTTCTTTTCCAATTTCACCCTCTTGTTTGATAATCTGGGCCACTGCTGTGACTGGTCTCCAACCTTGAACTCCAAGAATCCTCATCAAAACTTATCTCTATGACTTCTAGAGACTCAGGAATATCAATCACGCTCACAACATTGTCCGAGTCGCTAGACCCATCGTCATTCTCCCTACCCCATATGTCATGCCCGTCATCTCTTGCCTAGATATTCGATATGTCAGTATCATAACCTTCATCATCCATTAGGGGTTCGGGAGCAAGTGGCGGCGGAGAAGGAGGATCTCCTCCCTAGGGAGATCCCGAAGCTTGTGGGGGATTTTGTGGATCCCCTAGAGGCACAAGGTTTCCATGCGCCACCATCTGTCATTGGCACAAAACACTCATTAATCCCCATAATATGTATATATATGTGTACATACTTGATAAGAATCCCTACACGTCGAAACACACTTGCCTATATTTATTTTACTGCATTTCACACCCATATGTTATCCCTTAGGCTTAAGATCTTTTTCCACGCTCAAGCGATCGCACTGTTGCTAATCTCATGTCCCTCCTCTATACTTACTTAAGGCGCCTTAACGATGTATCGACAAAAGTTAACCATACCAATACCTGCAACCGTGCTCTGATACCACTACTGTAATACCCCAGCCCGATTAACCTTTAATTAACTGCTTTAATGAATATTAAGGCTAGCGAGAAGACTTATGCAGCTAGGGCGTTACCGTCGTCCTTTACGGACAAGGCTATATGTGAGAACCAAAGGCGGCTGGAGGGTAGCCCCAGGATATATTACACAAACAACTCGAGTTTAACCCGTCCCCAAGATTTTACAAGCTAAGTCATATGACAAAACTCAGTCCAAAATGAATTTACATTCTATGCAACATTCATCAACAACTTGAAAGCAAAACTACATCCGCAAAACATTTAAATAGAACAAGAACTAACATCAGCTACCGTGGAGCACGCCTCCTAGGCCCTTAGCTTCCTTGGGTTCCTACCTATTCTTCGCTTGATTCTCTATCCCTAAAAGCAGTTGGAAACCATAAAACCATAGAAAATGAGCGATTGCTCAATACGTTATCCTTGTACAGTTAAATGGGCTTTTACAGGAGTCAGTGAGCACTCACGCATTATTGAAATAATGTTTACAAATGTTCTTTGAGAAACATTGAACTAAGTAAATAGTTAACAATTAATTCTTCGGCCTGGATTAGGACCCAATGTCTATGAATAGCAACCATGGTAATTACAATGAACTATGAATTCCTGTTTCATGGGATGAGCTCACAATGAATTCTGCTAGCGGACACTCACAAACATTGACTATGGCTTATTAACCAATGAACACTGAAATGGTCCTAAAGGTTCCAACGATCGGGTAAAAATTTTCTAACATTTATAAATGTAAATTTAAACGTCTTTGAAGGGGATAAGCAATAACGTACCTGAAACGGAATTAAATTCCTCTTTTTCTTTTCTTTTTGTATGAGTCGGTTCAAGTCCTGTGTTTAGGGACATTTACTTAAGTAAGTTCT
>JAKOGI010000857.1:170000-272500 GCA_029747015.1 Carnegiea gigantea | reverse complement strand
TTCTTTTAGCTAGAATCTGCAAAATTTCAATCAACAACACCAAACCCAAGCATAAAGCAAAAAAGTACTAGAAAATCACTAAAAGTGCATGCTCATCCCCAAAAATGCATGCACAACCTCTTAAAAATTCTATGCGAATTGGGCCTTACGCATCCAATCCATTTTTAGTCTTGCGATTTTTCAATTTTCAAGTTTAATTAAGGTTTTTGCTCAAGCTATGGTCTGAATTTTTAGACTTATTAGTAAATGTAGGTGATATTTTGTTGAAACTTTTGGTGAAATTCAATTTAGCACTCATCTCCTTTGGATCTATTAACTAAATTTGTGGATTGGTACTTAAAAATTCAAATTTTTGTGAAAAGTGAGCAAGAGGGGGCTAGTTTCTGAATTTGAACTTAATTGTAAATTCATGAAGAATTGGATCAGTATTTGATTGTACCAATTTGTTGATGGGAAGGAGACAGGAGATGCGGGTGGTGGTTTCAATGACATCGCCTAATACAAGCGACCATGATGTTGATCTTCGGACATCAATAGGTGTATGAAGGGGTAGGCAAGGCGGCCTACAACCAGGAGGAGTGAAGTGGTGTAAAGGTGTTTAGGGGAGAGGGGACAATTAACAAGGGTTAAGTGGGTATCGAAGACACCACTAGATGACTCGATTGTACTGCCAAATTGTGCCATAGTTTCATCAAACACTAGAAAGGTGGTCAAAACATAGTGGCAGGACATCGATTAGGGTGGGGGAACGGTGGTGATGGCTAACTAGGGTAGCTCATCTGGTAGAGGTTGTTTCGTTAGAAAACAATTACTATTTCTAATATGAATATTGTGTTTCTAAGTTTTTCATGATTTCCTCATTTACCAAATTGTAACTCCATCTTTCTATGACTCACTTTTACTAGAGTTAGAGTCACTCCAAGCTGCTACAAAGACCTTCTTCCCTTTTCCCTTGTATTTGATATTTTTTCTCTTTCGCGATTTTGAGTCATCCTTTATCAAGTGGCCCGGCTGGTTGAGTAGATAACAAATCACCGGATTAGAATTTGAGCTTTGTGGGAGCAATATGTTGCCTTTTTTACTCTTGCTAGATTTTAATGCTACTCACTAATGAAAATTCTTGAAGTAAAGTTCTTCTTTCTTAGCATTTTTTAGAAGCCATTTTCATCTTGAGAGGTGTTTAATGGATGTTTTTAGTCTCACTTTCATCCAAAAGGTGAATTCATAGGTGAAAACCTTGCTAATGAGATCATCTAGGCTGAGTTGCTTTAGTTCCTGAGCTTCTTCTATAGTAGTGAACCTTGATCCCTACTTTGCTTTTAGGACTGACTGAAGGATATTCCTTACCATTTCTTCTTCGAAATATGCTTGCTCAAGGACTTGAAGTTGTTGGTGAACTCGCGGAACCTCTTATACGTACTTTGACGCTTTCATTTCTAAGCATCTTAAATAGCATATATTGGTGCACACAGAGGATGATTTTTGATTCAATAACTTTTCTTTTGCATTTATATGTGGTCACCATGGTGTTTAATATTTGTATTTGTTCACAAGTAGAAACATAATTAAATTTATTAGCATCTGAAGCGTAAGACAAGATATTTAAAGCTCTATAAGTCTTTGATGTCCTCTAATGTTCTTCCTCCATGTATTCCTTTTCTCTTGATTTTCAACTCTATGCATGACCAATATTAAACCATTGGCAACAATTTGCCTTAGGTTGCAGTCTTGGACTGTTGGTCTTTGAGAAATATCTACTTTAACCTTTTCCAACAGCCAAATTTAGTACCATGGAAGAGTGGAGATTTAGTAAGGCAGCAATCAATATCTCACTTTTATCCATCTCATATAGTTAATGCATATTTTTCTTCTTTCTTTGTAAAAGTATAATTTTTCTCACAAATTTGCTTGACAATGTACTCATTTTTGCCACCCACTAACCATGCAGTCTCAGCTGCCGATGATAGATAGATGAGATATTTCATAAATGAAATATGGATAGGGTGGGGTGGATGGTAACTAGTGATGGATGCATATGATCATTAGATCTGAACTAGATACAGTACCACCCCTACCCGGTTTTTCATTAGTTCATTTTAATCAAAATTTAAATCTTCACTCTAGAAATGTAAGTTATCTTATTTTAAGTTTATATTCGTGCCAAAAATATGTTATTTTTACGATACCTTTATACCTTATTTATGCTCATAATAATTGTTATTTTTAGGTTTTTATTTGATTTTATTTTGTTTTGCAGGTATTGAATAATTATGGAAAAAATGCGAGAAAAAGATGGAAGAATGCTGGAAATGAAGAATCGGGCCATGTTGATTCAAGCCCAACCCATTTCATCCATCAACATAATGAGAGAAAGAAAATAAAAGAAAACTTTAATAAAACCCCTAGCCTTGCATGTGCCTAGCATGTGCCTAGCATGTCCCTTTATCTACCTAGCCCAAGCATGCGTGCCTCATGTGATACCCCCTTCCCTTATCCCTCACTTAATCCCTTCTCTCTCTTCTCGGCTGAGAAAGAACACTCGAAAACCCGACCCCCTGCTCCACCATCTTCATCTTCATCGTCTTCTCTCTCTCTCTCTCTCTCTCTCTCTCTCTCTCTCTCTCTCTAACCCATCTCTCTCTCCACCACGGAGCGCTAGTGCAGCATGCCAAATCACTACCCCCACCCAACGGACTGCAAGCAGCAACCGCCAGATTGCGCCACCTCCTTTGCCCACACGTTTCTAGATGGACGGTGTAGATCGAATGAGTTCAGGCATAAACTGACGACCGCTGACACCAGAGCTGAGGTTAGAGAGGTATAATCTAGGGTTTGAGTTTTAAGTTTTTGGGTTTTCATTTATGGTTTTGTTTTCAATTCGAAACTTTAGCCATCTAGCATTTATTCTGTGTTCTTGAAGATTTTGATTCAAATTTATAACAACCATTTTCAGGCTGAATTTGGGGTTCGATTTCATTCAAGCTTTTAAGATCACTGTTAGGTTTCAATTTTGTTTTTTTTTTTTTTGGGATCTAAGGTTCGTGCTATGCCAGAAATTCAAATGTTCAAATTTGTTTTGGCCTCCAAATGCTTGTAATTTAGTTTGATTTGGTCAATTCGGGTTATAATCGCAAGGATTGTATGAAAATTTCAAGAGAAAGACTCGGTTTGAGGTCGGTTGATACATGGTTCAGGGCCCTGTTTCGATGTTCTGCTCCAAATCATCCCCATGGTCTGGGTTTGAATCCTACTCTTCATTCATGCTTTGTGCTTGTTGGATGTTACTGAGAATTCGAACTCTCTTTGCTCAATTTCTAGTTTTCTAGGTTTAGTTGAATTGATTATGTTCTGATGTTAGTTAAAATAGCAGATTCTAGATTTGGTAACTTGCTCTATTTGTGCTCTTCGATGGTGTTTGTTGAGGTGATTTTGTTGAATTGATTTTGTTGGTTGATGTTAGATGATTTTTGCTGATTATAGTATGAGATTTTAGTTAGTTTTTTGGTGCTCAGTACTTATTAATTCAGTATGAGTTGATTTGGGTTTTTGTTCTCGTTGATCCATTATTCTGATGTTGTGCTTTCGGATTTGAGAAAATGAGTTTGGAACGTTGATTGAATGGTTGCTTGTTGCTACTAGTAATTTGATTAATGATGATAACGGCGGTTGATGGTGTTCGATTTCCTGTTGATAGCTTCCTGCCTCGGCTCTATTTTCCTCTCCCCTACTTTGGTTGTTTTCAAAAACATTGAGTAGGAATAGGAAAGACTGGGCTGACGAGCTAGTGGATACTCTTTGGACATATAGGACGGCTTTCAAAACTCCCTTAGGTATGTCACCTTATAAGGTAGTTTATGGTAAGCCTTGTCATTTACCTGTAGAGATAGTGCATAAAGCTTGGTGGGACATTGAAAAGCTTAATTATGACTTGACTGAGGTGAGTGAGGAGAGACAGCTGCAACTGAGTGAGCTTGATGAAATTAGAGTTGAGGTTTATGAGAGTGCTCGATCTTACAAAGAGAGGGCGAAGTTGCTTTACGATCAACATATTTTTAGAAAAGAGTTTACCCCAAGAGTGAAAGTACTCTTATATGACTCTAAGCTCCATCTATTTTCAGGGAAATTGAGGTCCCGATGGACGGGTTCTTATATTGTCTCACATGTTTGTCCCTATGATGTAGTTGAAATTCAGGATCCTGAGAGTGGTGCCACCTTCAAAGTGAATGGCCAGCGTTTGAAACAATTTTTGGAGCTGCTGAGCTAAGCAGATGTGGAGTGTTTGATACTCCACCAACTGAGCCCTGATCAGTGATTGTGATGTGAGATAGCTTATGTGTACTTAGCACCCGATCTTGTTTGCTAAAAATTCCTTCTCCTCTTCTCTCTTCTTCTCTTTTCTTCTTATTTGTCTTAGTCCAGTTTCTTTTTGTATAGTTGATTGCTTTTCTTTTTATATGTTGGTTGTTTTGTTTTTGAGTCTTGTTTTTATTTTTGAACATGTGTTTTCTTTTTAGATTTTTCCTTTCGATCTTTATGTTTCTTTGTCACTCCCAATGAGGACATTGTGGGATTTTAGTGTGGGGTGAGGTGCCCATTTGCACATACTTTTTTTTTCAAAAATTTTTTTCGTTAGTTTTTGGGGACGATTGTACTATTTCTGATTAGCTTGAATCCTCTGTGCTTTGATTATTAGCTTGTATGTAAGTAGGATAAGCATGAAAGGTCTCTGACCTCAGTGTAACATTCTAAGCCCTAATTTTAACTCTAATTATTCATTTTAGATGTGTAATCCAATTCTTGTTTATCCCTTCATCATTATTTGCAGGTCTTAGGCTTCAATGAATGATTCTCTCACTTACTTGTGACACGATTACTCTGAGAAAATAATGAATGAAAATAATGAATAAAGAAAATAAAAGAAAAAGAAAAAGATGAAATAAAATTTCGAATGATAAGTATCCCTTTGAGGCATGTGCTACTAGGTGTTACCCTTTGAGGCACGTGCTACTGGGTGTTACCCTTTGAGGTAATACTGCTGCTGAGAAAGCTTGCTTTCAATGTTAATATGCCAATAATATAGTTGTGTCAGTCAGGTGGGATTGGGCCTGATTTTGGTGAATCTAAGTCTTGGGATGATAATATACTTGCACACGAGTAATGGGATGGATTCAGAATCTTGATGTACAGTGGGGTGAAAAATTAATACTTTGATGTCATTTATGGGGTAGAGGACTTTGAAGTACACTCTGTTTATATGCAGGTCGATATCTAGGCTATATAGGTGATTTAGTTAATTAGAACGTGTACATATCTTTCTCTAAATTTTATACATATTAGCTTTAAGAAAAAATAAAAAAGATTTTTGATTTTCTATTTTTATTTTCTTTTTGGATTTTATGGGTATTTTACTTGAAAAACCCTTACAAGACCTCACTCGTCCATGTGGGAGACCGAGAGGTTTAAAGGGCTTGTTGCATACGCTAAATGCAAGCGTGATTTCTACGACAGTGAGTTAGGATTTTCTTTGTCTTCTTTTTCATTTCCTTTTAGGTAGTTTAGTTATTTTACTCGAGGACGAACAAAATCTTGGTGTGGGGGTATTTGTTCATGCCAAAAATATATTTTTTTACAATACCTTTACACCTTATTTATGCTCATAATAATTGTTATTTTTAAGTTTTTATTTGATTTTATTTTATCTTGTAGGCATTGAATAATTATGAAAAAAATGCGAGAAAAAGATGAACAAATGCCAGAAATGAAGAATCGGGCCAAGTTGATTCAAGTCCAACCTATTTCATCCATCAACATAAAGAGAGAGAAAAAAAAGGAAAACTTTAATAAAACCCCTAGCCTTGCATGTGCCTAGCACATGCCTTGATCTACCCAACCCAGGCATGCGCGCCTCACGTGATACCCCCTTCCCTTATCCCTCACTTAATCCCTTCTCTCTCTTCTCGGTTGAGAAAGAATACCCGAAAACCCGACCCCCCTGCTCCTCCATCTTCATCTTCATCATCTTCTCTCTCTCTCTCTCTCTCTCTAACCTATCTCTCTCACCACCACCGAATGCCAGCGTAGCACGCCAAATCACCACCCCCATCCAACGGAATGCAAGCAGCAACCATCAGATTGCGCTATCTCCTTTGCCCACACGTTTCCAGATAGACGGTGTAGATCGAACGAGTTTGGATATAAATTGAAGGGAGCCGGCTTCAGAGCTGAGGTTAGAGAGGTATAATCTAGGGTTTGAGTTTTAAGTTTTTGGGTTTTCATTTATAGTTTTGTTTTCAATCCGAAACTTTAGCCGTCTAGGGTTCGCACTGTTTTCTTGAAGATTTTGATTCGAATTTGTAACAGCCATTTTCAGGCTGAATTTGGGGTTCAATTTTGTTCTTGCTTTTAAGATTAATTTTAGGTTTTAATTTTGTTTTTTTGGGATCTAAGTTCGTGCTATGCCTGAAATTCGAATGTTCATATCTGTTTTGGCCTCCAAATGCTTGTAATTTAGTTAGATTTTGTCAATTCTGAGTTGTAATCGCAAGGATTGTATAGAAACTTCAAAAGAAAGGCTCGGTTTGAGGTCAGTTAATACATGGTTCAAGGCCTTGTTTCGATGTTCTGCTCCAAATCATCCCCATGGTCTGGGTTTGAATCCTACTCTTCATTCATGCTTTGTGCTTGTTTGATGTTGCTGAGAATTCGAACTCTCTTTGCTCAGTTTTTGATTTTCTTGGTTTAGTTGAATCGATTATGTTCTGATGTTAGTTAAAATAGTAGATTCTGGATTTGGTAACTTGCTCTATTTGTGCTCTTCGATTGTGTTTGTTGACATGATTTTTTTGAGTTGATTTCGTTGGTTGATGTTAGATGATTTTTGTTGATTATATTTTGAGATTTTAGTTAGTTTTTTGGTGCTTAGTTCTTATTAATTCAGGGTGACTTGATTTGGGTTTTTGTTGCTTGTTGCTCTATTATTCTGATGCTGTGCTTTTAGATTTGAGAAAATGAGTTTGGAACGCTGATTGAATGGTTTCTTATTGCTGCTGGTAATTTGATCGATGATGATAATAGTTATTGATGGTGTTTGATTTTTTGTTGATAACTTCCTGCCTCAGCTCTGTTTTCCCCTCCCCTGTTTTGGTTGTTTCATACAATTTTGATTTAGGATGTTAGTATGGACATAGGAATGGAACCTGGAAGTTAATTTGTTTTGTTGTCATTAACAGCAGAAGGCTAATTTTTCTTTCTCATGGTTGAATTAGTAAGTTCATTTAATTTATCTGTTGCTTAGTTGAATGGTGATGAATGTATTAGACTCTTAGTTTGAGGGTTTTAGTTCTCTTTGAGTGATCTAATTTGGTTTAATGTAGTTAACATTAGTTTAATTAGTTAATCCAATCTTTTGTGACTATAATATTTTCCATTGTCCCTGTAGAGACGACCCTCAAGTACCATGACGATAGTCCTATACTTGCGGCACTTTAGTTTACACTCAAAATTATCGTACAGTTTCTTCTAAAACAGTTTTAATTTTGTACATATATAAAGCCCTACATTCCAAGATTCTGGTCTTATTTGGCAAAATGAGCTATTTAGGTAATTAACAGTTGTTTAGGCAAGGGATAATTGTTTTAATTTAGCAGATAACTATCTACTGAGAGGTTGAAGAAAATATATTTAGTAAATTTAGTTGTTACGTTAACTGATTAGTGTAAATTGACATAAAAGAATATGAATAATTTTCAAAACAAAATTTTTAAAGGGTATGTTTTGACCAAAAAATATGAAAAGCTGTGTTTGAAAGCCAGAGCCTATGTTCAACAATAACGTTTAAAATAGCGTTTAGCGCTTTGACTAAATCAAGACACTCATCAGTAAATTTTTTGTGTTTGGTGCTCTGGTGTTTGAGTTAGTGTTTTAAGTAGCATTTGGTGTTTCGAGTAGCATTTTGAAAAGCCACAATATTGTCTTTAAGGTTTCAAAAGTAGCAGTTCACATTTTTTGATCAATTATTACCCTTTGAAAATTATGCATATTGTTTTATGTCAATTTATATTAATTAGCTAACCTAATAGCTAAATTTACAAATATATTTTTTTCAACTGCTCATCTAGACTTTTATCCAATAACAGCTAAATTAGGACAGCTATCTGTTATCTAAGCAATTATTCACTGCCTAAACAACTATCAGCTACTTAAATAGCTGATTTTGTCTAGCATTGTCAAAAGTTAATATTATTAACTTTTCGAAAATGCTGTTTAAAACACTTAATATTACTTAAAACGCTAGTCCAAATAGTAGAGTATCGAACACTAAAAATCAAATGCTAAATGCTACTATAAATGTTATCGTCAGACATAGCCTCTCAAATGCCAAATTTCGCAAATGTTCAAGAAAAAAGTTTACCTTTAAATTAAGATAGAGAATTTCACAAGGTCAACCAAATTGGTTTCTTTGCACAAACATTCGGAAGGGTAGTTTTACTTTTTAAACCCCCTTCCCCTTCCCAAAATTTTTTTTTGGGGATGTTTGGGGGGCCGGGGGGATTTCGAGTTTCGGCAGAGATGCAACCTCCTAATTTTTCATCAAATGGCGGAGCGTTCTTCCGATGCCTGCAAACGGCACCGTCCTGTCCCCTTACGAGGGCTGTACTGCCTGTACATATAGCCCACTACAGCGCAGAGTTCCAAGCTTTCAACGTTGCAATTTTTTTTTGAGAAAAGGAAAAAAAAAAAAAAAAACAAACAACTCAACAAGAACTGGAGGGGGAAGAGACAGAGAGCGAGGGAGGGACAGAAAGAGATGGTGAAGGGATTAGAGGGACTGACGGAGGAGGAGAGAAAGGCACTGAGAGGCAGCAAATTTGCTCCTCTTCCTCCTAACGCTAATCCTTCTTCGTCTTCTTCAACTTCCCGGCCTATGTATCTTTCTCTCTATTTCTAATTCTTCATTCATCCCTTAATCCTACTATTTGATAAACCATTCCATTTAAAGGAGTTAGAGTTTATCAATCAGTATTCTATTAGAAAGTCATTCGATTAGAAAGTATTCTACCAGTGAACTGCGTAGACGAACTTTGCAACATTCGATTAGAAAGTCAGAGTTTATCAATCGGTATTCTCCCAATTAAATGTGATTGTTCTTGTTTAAAACCCCTAAGCCAATGAATTGTCAAATTCACTTTATGTTAGACGGAATGATCAAATTGTCAAATGCTGTTACTTTTATTGATCTTTTGAAGTTCTTTACTGTGGTCTATGTGTGGACACTAAAATGCTGCTTTTGTTAGGCAGAACCAAACTCTAGATTTGGAGAAGCACCAATCGGGTGTTAATTGCTGAATAAGTGAGATATGCATATAGTATTTTGATTAATCAAGTCAGCTGCTTGTAGGTTGTTGGATTGTGAACAAGTTTTCCTTGATTAGTGATGTGGGATTAATCTTGCTTCTGATTTGGGTATTACCCACTCGTCAAATTTTAATCACATTCAAATCGGGTCTTCTATGGACAGTGTATCTATAAATAGTGTATCTACTTGTAGGGGTCAGGTTGCCTATGTCGTTATCTCCCTACACCTTGCTTTGGTGGGATTCACACTCAGTTGCGTTGTTCTATTCTCCCATTTAAATGTCCTTGTAATATTGCTAGTATCTTTGCTACCCAGCTATGGTTTGGGTGACTTTGGCTTGATTATCTATACTCGTTTTTTATTTATCTCAGGATTGCCCATCCTGGTGGACCAGTTGCAACAAATAAGGCGGTTGCTTTGGCTAAGTTTCTTGAGAGGAAACTTCTGGAACCTGGCGGATTAGACTCCATAAAACCTGAACTCATCGAATTGGCTGTGAAGAATGCAAAAGAGACTGTCCATGCAAGTGAGTAACTGCGACCAATACATCATGTTTTTGTCACAGTACATCTGACTGATATCAGTTCTAATTTAGATGCAAATTTGCTACTTGGAGCTGCCATCTATAACTGTGCAAGCTTTGTTCTTCCCTTTTCTCAAAGCCTTCCTCCCCCCTCCCACCTGATGCCTTAATGAGGTTAGTCTAGGCTCTCTTTTGCATTTGTTTACATGTTCTTAAGATTCATATGAGTTGCTATGCTAATGCATCTTCCTTGTGTCTAGAGTTTGGTATACAGGAAGAAGTCACTGGTTTTTTGTCCTTGAACTCAAATCTTTGAGTTTGTTTGTTGTGGACTGTAAATGTCCTTCATTTTCTACTTTTGGACCATCTAGAGATCATTGTCTTGTTGGAGATTAGAGATTTGTGCATTGCTTTCTTTAAAGATAGCAGCTGTCGAAAGCCTTTGCTTTGGCCAACTTGCGGATCACCTTTGACATTGTTTAATAATTATGTGTATTTATTGTCTTGAGCAATGGAAGTCATCAATAAAGTCATTCAAATTATTAAGCTTTGACATTCTTTTTGTCCCACAACTGCATGTAGTGAAATGTCACCATTGTTTGTCATTGGTTCACAGATTTGCCCTCCCTTGTTCTGAACGTTAGGTGCTTTTGTCTGTTTAGGTCCTAACGTGATACGAAAAGCAGAATTGAATGCTTGACTTTCTTAGGCCGTGGAGGCTGAATCCATAGGGCTGAACTGCAAGGAGAATATGTTCTTCATGTGGGGTACACTTTTACCACACTGATTGATGGATGTTCTTGATGAATGTTACTTGTGGGTTGTGACTTGGCTGCAATACTGTATTTTATTCAGTGGAACCATAAATCTGCTCATGGGATTTCCTTCTTGAAATTCATGATCCATATAATATGTTTTCTTTAATGCACTTATCTTTTACAATGTAGCAATCTTTTTTCTAGGGAGATTGATAGAAAAAGCTTGAAAGAACTTTTATCTTGTAAAAGCCAACAGGATATACCAATATAACAAACATTCAAAAATGTGAATTTGGCTACGTGTGCTTTTTCTGCAGCTCCAGATATTGACTGCGGACAGATTTGAAAAACTATGGCTTAGTGGTTTAGATTTCAGTACTGATGGGTGTTATTGGGTGTAATATTCTTTCTGTATGGTGAAAACCTATCCTGCCAGCCATAACACCTTCATTCAAGGGCTAGGGAAAAGGAAAAGGAAAAGGAAAAGGGGAACTAATTCTTTCTCATTGCATTTTGATCAATTAAACCTATTTGTATATGTAGATGTTTGTTTCCTACTGGGCACTTGTATGCAGGTGGTGCAATTTTCTTTTCATCTTTGTTTTTGTTTGAACAGAGAGATGGGGACTTGTTAGAACAAAACAGACCTTTTTTTTTTTTTTTTGGGGGAGCGTGAGTAGTGGGTTCTGCATTGTGTATGATGCTCCTTGCCTTTATTTGCTGTAACCTAGGCTGGATGCTATCCATGTAATTTAGGTTATGATTCATTTCAAGGGCAGTGGCAGATCAGGCAGTCCAGGCTGCACTTGAATGCAGAATACAGTGGAGTTTAAAGGGACTAATAGAACAAAACAGCAGCTGTTCTTGACTATAACAACAGCCATATACTGTTTGTGGAAGGAAAGGAATATGAGATTACATCAGGAAAAAAGCAGACAGCTTCACAAATCATAGTGGAGAATATAATTAGCACAGTTAAGCCAAATTACATGCTATTCATTAGTAATCATTATTTTTAGTTGGGCTTAGGCATATTGTTTGTCACTCTAGGAATGCCTCAAGTATTTTTGTAAATTTAAGTTTTTGATGCAATGGTAAACGATCCTTTTAGTCTTTCAAAAAAAGAAAAAAAGAAAAAAAAGGTTATGATTCATTTCAATTGTACCTTTTTGTGCCACATGTTTGGAAGTTGCAAAGCTCTTTCTCTCTTCTTATTTGCAGAATTTTATTACATTCACTATATGAAAGTTGCATCATATATCTGTTTTTTTTTGGTACAACTCTGCTGAAGGAGGCTGTGGACTAATCATGTGATTTTCTATGCATAGGTGGCACTTCAAATCAGGGGCGGATTATTCGACATGTCACTTCCTTCGATGACTCTGAGGTGCCTGCCTATTCTGACGAATTGTCTGCACTTGTTTGGTACTTCTTTGTACCTTTCAACTAACCAATGCAAAATAATCAGGGTACTTCATCCAAAGACAAGTCAGTAATGGAGCCAAAGAAGAAGAAATTGAAGAAAGAAAAGAAAAAAGAAAAGAAAGAGAAGAAGAAAATGAAGAAGAAAAAGAAGAAGAAACTGAAGGTTTTTCTCCTAACTTCCCTCCCTCCCTCCCTCCCCCCCCCCCCCCCCCCCCCCCCCCCCCAAAAAAAAACAAAGAAAAGAGGGGGGAGGGGATAGAGAAATGGGACATGATAAGAGTTCAGATATTAATGTTTTATTGCCCTCTTTTTTTGGCAGGCAAAGGATTAACGCAGTTGAACTGCAGGAGTTGGATTCCCCCCCCCCCCCCCCCCCCCTCCCTCCCTTTTTAAGGTTCTCAATCTGATCTTCCCATTCTTGTAGAGATATTTGATGGCATGCAATAAACAATTATATAGCAACCTACAAGCAAATACCAACAACATTTAGCCGTTTAGGGAGTTTAAGGTTTTAACCATCGTCACATGAGCAATTTCAACAAAATGCTCTGCCAAGCCTTTGTGATGTTTGACGATTCTTTGTTTTGGAACCGATGTTTGAGGATTCTTTCTTCCCCCTTTGTCTTGTGGATGTAGCTTGTGGAGAAGCCATGTAGAAGAGCTCCTGTTTTGGTCACTTTTCTATGCGTTTGATATGAACAAAATTGATTGCTCTAATTTCAAGAATAGCGAATGAAACAACACCCTATATCCTGTGTTACTCATTTGCGGCTTTAATTAGCTGATCGTGTAGTTGGCGAATTTTAATTCATCAGGTATATGATCTCTTTACAATTTAGAAAGACTTTTTAACGTTTAGGTTTCTGCTAGTAATTATTTTTTTTTTTCGAAGAAAGGCTTTTGTGTTTATACGGAAATTTAAGACTTACAAGTTTGGACTTTGAATTTATTATTGAGCAGTCTTTGTTCATTCTGCTGGTAATGTTTTAGAAAGGCTTTTTAACATTTAGGTTTCATTCTTACGTTTCTATTTTTCTCTTTGTTTTGCTCATGTAATTCCTTTCATTCTCTCACCAATGTTCTTCGTGTTTTTGCTAGTCTAGTGGAAATGAAAAGGGTAAACATGCCATGGCTTTTTTGGTGCATTTTTATCGCATTCCGATTATACCCTTAAGCTGATCATTCTGACAAACTGTAATTCACATCCACAAAAACAAAAGGGGGAAAAAAGAAGGCTGTAGCTATCTGTCAATTGAACAATGGAGAAATTGGGAATATTGTAGAGCCTGCATACCCGGCGGCTCTAATTCGAGCCAAATAGGGACGGAGCGAGGATTTCGTGTTAAGGGTGCCAAAGTATTGAGTTATAGACATAAAAAGTAAAAATTTCATTATTGTTAACTGTATGGGGAGATATGGCAAAGTATCTAATATGGAAATATATACACAATTAAGTTTGCAGACTGCAACGTAATTATTAAATTATGATATTTTTCAAATTATTATAATTTTATAAGCATTTGAACTATTGTTGTAATTAAAACAAAATGAAAAAAATGATACTTTATGTGGAATGTGAGTACAACTACAAACTTTTATAGTTATAGTCCAATCTACTATGTGAAATTTTTTTTTGGCAAAGACTTCATGAAATAATCTAAGTAATGTAGGCTTTATACTCTTACAAGCATTTGAATTACAATTCATGATGAAATATATGGCATAAAAATTATGCGAATTTGGTATGCGACTAAACTTAATGTTCTAATATAAAAAAATATGATAGAATTATATATATAAAACAAGAAGACAATTGGAAAAATTAAGGCATAAAATGATGGAACCCAAAAATTTGTCTTCAAAAAGTGCTCAAGAGAACAACAAAGTATGAAGCGAAACAAATAGTAATGAATGAAAGGGCCTAACCACAGCAACTAAGGAGAAAATCCCATGGCAAGATTCGAACACAAGCATACCCATGTAGGGTTGAAGGCACAGTTACCACTCTGATCAATTGTGCACTATATATTAGTCTAACACCTAAATTTTATATAGAGGTCTTTAGGTAGGGGGGCCATGGCCTCCTATGGCCCCCCTACCCAAAGATTTATCTTTAAAAAGTGCTCAAGAGAACAACAAAGTATGAAGCGAAACAAATAGTAATGAATGAAAGGGCCTAACCACAGCAACGAAGGGGAAAATACCATGGCAAGATTCGAACACAAGCATACCCATGCAGGGTTGAAGGCACAGCTACCACTCTGGCCAATTGTACACTATATATTAGTCTAGCACCTAAATTTTGTATAGAGGTCTTTGGGTAGGGGGGCCATGGCCTCCTATTGTCCAATGGTAGCTTCACCCATGGAGCCAAATGCTAAGCTGTTCTTGTACTAGCCTACTAGATATACTATGTTATATACTCCTACTTTCTCATAAGAACCACAACTTAGGGGTGCTCAGTCTCCATGCCTGACTTCCTTGTGGCTGTATTTGCTAAGATCTTTTTTCATTAAGGTAGTATTTTGTTGGGGGAAAAATGATTTTATTGAAAAATAGTTTTCCAATTTTTCAATGTTTGGCATAATAAAGGATGGAAAACTATTTCCTAAAGAAAATGATTTTTCCCCCAATGGAGGAAAATGGTTTCCTTTTTGAGAAGATAGGAAGCTAATTTCTTCCTTCAACTCTTTGATGATGTAGTCAGTTGAAATCTAGGTATAAAATTCGATTTCAATAGTTTGTATTGAAACTTGACTATCCAATAAGAAAGGTTAAACTAAACTCAAATATAAATTTTGAACTTAAATTTCTTTCATTTGATCGACATTTATTTTCACCATGCCAATTTAATCGACATTTTTTGCCACTAAAATAATTCAGTTGACTCGTCATTAAAACAATTTCAATGATTTGGCTTAAAACTTGATCATTAGATAGAAAATATTAAAATAGGCTCAAATTCAGATTTTGAGCTCGATATTCTTTCATTTGATTAACATTTTCTTCCACAACAACTGTTCAATTGATATTTTTTGCTCTTTAAACAGTGCAGTTAATATTTTTCATCATTAGAACAATTTCAACGATTTGGATCGAAACTTGATCATCAGATAGAAAAAATTAAAATAGGTTCAAATCCAGATTTTGAGCACAACATTCCTTCATTTGGTCAATATTTTTCTCCGCCATGACAATTCAATCGATATTTTTCACCACATAAAAAATTCAGTTGATGTTTTCCATCACTAAAACAATTTGAAATGAAACTTAATTATTCGAGAGAAAGTATTAGGGAAAAAAAAAACTCAAATATGAATTTTTTTTTTTTAAGCTCAAAATTCCTTTATTTGGTGAACATTTATCTCAACTATGACCATTTAGTTGATATTTTTTGCCATTTAAACAATTCAATTAGCATTTTTCTTTTTTCATGAAAAATTGTCTATCTTATACCAAATAACGAAAAATGTGACATGAAAATTAACTTTCCTTGGAGAGACATTTTACACAGAAAATGAGTTAGGACTTGCATAAAAGGTATCTTTCTTCCTAGTGAGGCAAGTACTCTGTTTATCAAAATTGCCCTTGCTTATGGTAATAGAAGCCCTATACATGTAGGGAAATAATTTTCATATCTAGTGAAAGATGCTTTTGCTAGTATTGTTAAGAGAAGCCCCAAAGTTTTTTTACAATGGTAAATATGGGCCACCTATTGGGCTCCCCTATCTCAGGGAAGACCCAACAGGCCAACCACCCCAAGGGAAAGAGGGATAAAGCTACCAGGGCCCAATGCCTAACCCACATAGCCCCTTCCTCTTCCAATTAATTGGCAAAGGAAGGTCCGCACCCAGATTCGAACCTGGGTGGAGAGGGTAGAGCAAAGACAAGCATGCCAATCTACTACAAGCAGATCGGTAAGAGAAGCCCCAACTTGGTATAAGTAATGTGATTATCCTTACGTTGGGAAACACTTATTCTGGGGAAAGCCCTAGTTATGTAGAAAAATATTATTGCCTGATTTGGTAGAAGATGCTTTTGTATATGTAGATGGAAGAAGCCCTCAATTTTTATAAGAAATTTGGGTTATCCCAATATGAGAGATGCTTATTATGAAGAAAACCCTAGTTGTGTAGAAAAATCCTAAGGATTGCTAAAAGAAGTCTTCTATTTGGCTTATGGCAAACTGCCATAAATTCTACACCTACTTGAATAGGTGGAAGATAGGGAATGACTGTATGGCTCTTGAACTTATGATTATGGTCAAGGTACAAACAAAGATTTTGGAATAGTTGTGAGAGGGAGGATGTGAGGTTGGTTGGCATGATAGGAAAAAAAGTTTAAATCTGACGACGCAAATATGTAGCTAGTTCGTGTCTTATTTGATGAGGATAGGCAAGTGAACACTTCTTTGCCCTTAAAGAAAATAACTCTCTTTATGCTTAGCCCACCTTTTTAGGTTTTTGGGCTAGCCTCCCCTTTTTGTCTCTCTCTTATTCTTTTTTTGAACCTAAAGGATCTCAACAGAAATCATCCTTTGTGGTTATACATCAAAGAGGTCATCTATATGTATGCGATGCAAAATCAAGCCAATTGTAGTTTAAGAATAAGATATTACAACTCAAAGGAGTGATACCTCTCAGAGAAGTTGTGAAGGTAGGCTTGAGGATTGAGGTACTAAAGGAAGAAAATCAGTGTGAAAGATCAAACAGTTTTCATAAAATCTCTAAATATGCATAGATGATGCAACTATCATAAACGACCAATAATTCTTCTACTTTATCTTCTTTTTTCCAACATTTCTCTTTTGTGCCCCGTCGTCTTTTTGAACTATTGTTTGGATGGGACCGTTGTGAAATGAATTGATATGTTTGGTCTAGATTTCTTTCGATTATTGATTTTCACATTGACATTATAACATCACCCATGAAACACTCTCACTTTTAGGTTAGTCAAACTTGGTTACCCAAAAGGGGGGGGGGATTCATTGAAGGCTCAAAGGGCCAAGTGGTAGTTTAGGATTTTAAAGAGGGAATTTATGTAGATTACCAAAGGAGGCCTCATGTCTGAGGCATATCCTTCATGGTTATATATGCATGTTATAACAAAGATCATTCCTTCCTATTGGATCCTAATTTGATCTTTCCTTTTTCTGAATTATGAGATTGAAATGTTGGGCTGTTCCCCCCTTTTGTCATTATTCTTTTGTCTATCTTTCCTTTCATGTTTTAAGCTCTAGCCCCTCATCTTTTATTTTTCCATGCCCCCCCTTTTTAACTTGGATATTCATCATAGGGCAGAAGCATTTGAGAAAATGGAGAAAAAAATGAAAAGCTTATGAGAGCATAAAGTGTAAATGAAAGAGTGAAGTTTTCATTGAAAAGACATAAAGCTCTGAAAGGCTTGCAGATAGAAATAGGAAGAGCAATAGATACAGATAGGGCTTTCTAACTCACGACATGAATGCAAGTTTGATACTCATATGTTCTATGTTTTGGTCGTGGTTAACTTTTTCACAGTGTTCACTTGGAAAAAAGGTATAGAGCCTCAAGGGGCTAGTGAGGTCAATATTAGTTTTAGTCTATAATTTAAAAGCACGTCCTAAGTTTAGTAAGGAAAACACAAAGGAATTTTCAATGATCTAGTCTCCTACATAGGTATACTGCATGAATGGAATGGTGCTTTCTACAATGGTTAAGTATATGCACTTCATTCCAAGATCTTGAGTCTAGTCTTTTAATGAGCTTTAGGCGATTCTATTTACCTTAACTTATAGCCATTAGTTACATTTGGTTTTTTTTTTTTTTTTTGAATTTGGATTGAATCCACTGATTAAATAATGAAATTACCTCATGAAGCCTTTAAGTTTGAATTTTATTAATTCTTGTTTGAGTAAGGCCAATACATGGAGTTTGTATTCCCATATCCCTTTCTATTATACTTTTATTTTGTAACCCACATTAAGGGTTGAGATAAGTCCAATAATTTTGTTGTGATCCTCATGTTTGATAGTAAGTGTGACTAGCATTTATGCTATATGAATATATGAATTTATGTGCTTGATCATCATATATCATGATGGTCAATAGCTTGATGGACATGTCAGAACGATATCCACTATGATTCGAAAACTCGCTGCCAACTTGTCTTTATTACTTTTATGTTAAGTACTACTTCTTCATCCTAGATAAAATGGAGATACCTAAAAGGGTAAAGCAAAGAGAAGGAAATTGAATACAAAGGTTGTTAATCTTGGATCTTGATCATAGTGTTAGATTTCAATCAATAAAAAGGTAATGATATCTTTCTTATTTTTTTAATTCACCAACTTGCCTGGATTGCTAGACTAAACTAGATAGTTAGATGAGTGAAAGAAAACAACTTTGAAATTTGCAGTAAAAAATTTGAATCTCATTTCTTATGTACAAGGGTTAAATGAAAATAAACATAAGCAGTCAAGATTCTTTACCCCAAGATCGATTAAGAAGTCATCATATCTTGAAGCGGGTTAAAAAGAACAAGTATATGGAGTATTTACTATCTTTTGTAAACTAAATTAGATATTAAGGATGACTAGGTTTGGCTAAAAAATTTAGCCTAGTTTAGTTGAAGTCCAAGAAAATTAGTAGGGCTAGATGGTAGATTTAGGATGTTATATATTGGGTTGACATCGATCCTTACACATTTTATGGGCGTATACAGCTGACTTGTGAATTTATTTGACCTTGCTTGGGCTTGCCTAGGAATAATCATGAGTCAAAATTAGGTCTAAACATAGCTTTGGTTTGGTTTTGTACAGAATGGGCTAGTTTGGGTGAAAGCATAGATCTAAGTGCGCTCATGCATGTATTTAACTTAGCGAGTCCATGTATATTCTATATGGTTCCTAGGACAATACTTTGCAGATAATTCTAGACCCAGATGGGAAAGTGAAGATTCAACTTGCCCTAGAGGGGGAGTGAATAGGGTGATCGCAAAAATTAAATCAAAAGCAAAAGCAGCAGAAAATAAATAGAGATAATGCGCAAGGATGTTTAACAAGGTTGGGCCTCAATTAGGCTTAAGTCCCCACCTAGAGTTATTCAACTCTAGGATTCAACTCTATACTTCTCTTATTAAAATGTACTCTTTAACAATCTCTCATAGCTTCCACACTCTCGAGATCTCAACACATAATCAACCTCTTGATTTAACTTTGGGAGAGTTGACCTTACAACTCCAAAGTTCACTCTTTAATAAAGAACAATTTCTCACAACTCAACTTTTGATCTCAAAACAATATTTAGAATAATAGCTTAATGTGTAAACTCAACACTTTTTTCACTTGAATGGGATGTTTTTCTTTTGCTCTTATGGCCTCTATTTATGGAGTGAGTGGTCGTGACTTCATTCAGTTAACGAAAGAAGTTTCTGATCAGAATATCTTGAAATCTCATTTCAAACACTTGAAATCTTCCCTGCTGATTCTAATTTGATTTTCTATCAAATTAATCACGACAATTGATGATATAAACATGCAATGTATCTTTTTCCTACTCTTGTAATATAGATATTGCATGCTATCATATAAAATTAAATTAAATAATGAGAGATTTCATTTGCAGTTGGTGTGTCATCATTATTTTATATTCTTGAGATTGCTTTGCATTTTTATAATGATTCCCAAGTGATTACAATCAGCTTGATTATATTTTGGCTAAGTTAATTGAATTTCAAATAATCAATTCATATAGTAAGCAAAATGAAGTTGAAGTTGGCAAGCATTTGATCGTAGCAAGAAAATATTACCAAGAGATTTTTTATGATTCTCCATTATTGGAAATTCAATTTTTGAATAAGCTAGATCATTTAAGAAAATAATCTCTTTAGTTCACACTCCAAATTATCAATTAAATAAAATCCTTTGATATTGAATAGTGTCTCAATTAATATTTCATTATCACATTGAACTCATATCAATATTATGTTAATATTTAAACATCATTACTTGGATTCATTAGGTTCATAATTAATTCAATCCTTTTTTTTTCTTTCATTAAAATATCATCTAACTTATTCTAAGTTTAGGAGTAACTCAACAATCTTTCCCTTTTTGATGAAAGACAAAATCTAACTTGAAGCATTAAAATGCTTACCATAATCTTATCATTTGGACTTACCCATTCATCTTTCTCCCCATTTTTTTTATTCCATCAAAAAGGTATTAGAAGGACAAGGCCAAAATAATTAATGGTCGAGAATACATGTCATCATCAACAAATCTTGTGATTTCTTGTGGTTTTTCTCGAACCATAATATGTGGTGAATAGGATGCTTAATCTTCATACCTTCAAAGTCGTCACAAGAAATCATTAGTACTAAGAGAGAGTACTCCCCCTCAATTCATATACTAAATTATATCATATTAATGTATACGTCTTCAAAATTTCAAAAGGCATATAACCATATATCAACATCATATCTCATGAACTCAATTATCTCTCCTTTGAAATAATTAAAACTAGATTATACAGAGTGTTGAGTAGAAAACGTTTTAGAGCACATAGCTCTCCCCTTTTAAAAGCACTGAATGTCATTAGGTCATCTCTTATTCTGACATGAACTTATAATAGCTTATTCTTTTTCCCTTTAATCGTCATTAAACATGATTGGAGTAGAAATTTATAAAGTAAAGCATAGCTCACTCTTAATGTGTCGTTCACTCAAAATAAACATGAGGTACACTATTATATGATAAGTCATAACAACGCGCTAGTGTCGTAAAAATTCAAAACTGCATAGCTATGGAGATAATAAGGATGATACCACATTAATTAGAACATATAATTGAAGTATTTAGACAAGAGACATGTACCTTTAGAAAACCCATTATATATATTTTTCCACCCTAATCCATGTGAATTTATTATAATGGGTATATAAATAGCCAGCACCAAAAAATCATATAATTAAAGCTAGATGATAACAAGGAGTTCATGAATAACAACTTAATGGTCAAAAAATAGACACCAATCATTAGATATGCAAATATCACATCCTTAGGTTACTTCAAATGAAAAACACGTGATATAATGTGCCACGAATCATAAATGTGAGTCATGAATGTGAGCATAGTTAAACTATACTATCCCACCTTCGAGAGTAATCAAGAATAATTTCTAGGGGTATAGTGCACTCCTCATCAGCGGCCTCGTACACTTAATGCCAAATTTATTCACTTAATAAATCGATGACAAAATATTTTATATTAATTATGAGTCACACGCCCGGATGCAATTTCTACTATAGGGTTAAGAAAAGATTACATATTCACAAATTAAGATATTCATCTCGTCCTTAAAAAATAATATATGCATATCCTAGATGGAGATATGGAATGATATATATGACCAAACAAGCATAAAAAATAATAATTTGCTAATAACATTTCATATCTCCCCCCATAATTAATGCATATAGAGATACACCCATATATTGAGTTGGACAATCATAAAGGTTAATGATATTTGACTGACACTATACAAACATTCGCACACATATAAAAATAGCAAGGACTTGTTTGAACAAATGGAAAGACATATTCTATGTACACATGTTATGATTTCATTATTAGTCAAGAAGGGAAGTCAATGTTGAAATTATTAAGACAAATCAATTAGTGATTCTCCCTTAACTTACAAAATGAGGAAAAAAATGTTTTACCAAGGGAACCTTAATAATTCTTGATTATGCAGCTTTAAGTTGAAAAATTCTTCACTTGGATGTCAAGTTCTTCTGTAGAGTGAGCTTAGATCTTTCTCAAAGTGCTATTTTGGAAAATCTGGGTCCATATGGATTACTGTCTATCATAGTTGGTGGCCCTATACCTTTTGGAACCCATATTTGAATAATTCTTGAAGAGGTTTTTCCAACTGGGCATGAATAAGCTATATGATGCATTTTAGAAATTCTTATAGGTTTTCTTTTTGTTGAAGTGATTATATCCAACTCCCTCTTTGTTAATGGATGCTCTTTGGGTACAAAGTAGCTTATCCAAATTTTCTTATTCTTATGTGAATTTTAAGATATTTTGTGATATTTATCACACTTGGCTTGCAATTTGACATTTTTATTTTCTAAAATTTTAACTTTATCCTAAAGATCATTATTTAGTTTTTCAATAACTAAATTCTTTTGATTTAATTCTTGAACATTTTTCTTGAGGTCTTTATATTTGGATAAATATTGTTGTTCTAGTTTAGCGAAACTAACTAAGGCATCAATTAACTCTTCTTTAGAGCATTCATAAAGAGCTGAGATGTCTACCTCATCAGTGCTTTCATACTTAGATCTTTCATCATCTTATACTTTCTTAGCCATGATACAGATGTTGGTAGTGTATTCTTCATCACTTTCGCTTTCACTCCAAGAAACAATCATTACTCTCTTGTTGCCTTTCTTTTTAATCTTTGTTTTTCTCCTATCTTTTGCATCAATAGGCAGTCCTTCAACAAGTGCCCTGGCGTACTAAATCCATAGCAAGAACTAAGTTAGTATTGTTTTTATTAGAAAACTTACCTTTAGAGAATTATTCATTTCTTTTTAATGTAGATCGTCTTGGGTTAAATCCTCTTTGATTGAATTTTTTCTTTAGCTCCATTTTGTTAAGGCCTCGAACAATTAATGAGAATGCTTCTTCATCATTCCCATTGGATTCTTCATCATTTGAAGTGTAATCTTCCGTTGTAGCTTTTAGAGCTATTCCTTTCTTGGAACTTTCTCCTTCATCCTCCTTAAGATGAATCTTATGCATTAAGAGCTTTCCTAGAAGATCATCTAGTTCCACCTTCTTGAGATCTCGTGCTTCCTCAATTGCAATAACCTTCGGTCCCCCCTTGTTCTTTGGAAGGCATCGAAGGATCTTTCTCTCCATTTCTTCATTGGAGTAGGCCTTGCCAAGTGACTTCAAGTTGTTAGTGATGTCAGTAAAACAAGTGAACATGTCTTTGATCGATTCGTCTGTTTGAATTTTGAACAGTTTGTATTGATGTATGTACATGTTCATTTTTGTTTCACGGACCCGGCTTGCCCCTTCATAAGTGACTATCAAATTGTTCCAAATCTGTTTAGCTGTATCACAAGCAGAGATTTGATTATATTCGTTAGCATCTAAACCATAATAAAGGACATGTTCAACTCTTGAATTTTTAGTAACTTTATTCCAATCGACACTAGTATATTGATCTTTTGGATTATCAACTTCTTTTTCCTTGTCATTTTTGATCTTGGGAATGGAATAGGGTCCATTGTTTACAATATCCCATAACTCCATGTCTGTAGATTTAATAAATATCTGCATAGTATTTTCCAATAAGAAAAATTAGTTCCTTTAAATAAGGGGGTCTAACAGTAGATTGACCTTGAATATTGATATCTTCTGAAAAGGCCATGATCATCACCCACTTAACTATTAGGTCAAAAGAACTGTGGGAATGGCTCTAATGCCAATTGAAGCTTCAGATCGCCCTAGGGGGCTGAATAGGGTGATCGCAAAAAAATTAAATCAAAAGCAAAAGCAAATGCAGAAATAAAATAGAGACAATGCACAATGATGTTTTAATGAGGTTCTCAATTATGCTTAAGTCCTTGCCTAGAGTCATCCAACTCTAGGATTCAACTCTTTAAATATCTTATTAAGATGAACTCTTTAACAATCTCTCAGACCTTTCACACTCTCGAGTTCCTAACACTTAAACAATCTCTTGATTCAAGTTTGAGGGAGTTGACCTCACAACTCCTAAGTTCACTCTTTAATAAAGAACAATTTCTCACAACTCAACTTTTAATTTCAAAACAATATTTAGAATAATAGCGCAATGGATAAACTCAACACTTTTTTCACTTGAATGGGATGCTTTGCTCTTGCTCTTATGGCCTCCATTTATAGGCTGAGTGGTCGTGGTTTCTTTCAGTCAAGGAAGGAAGTTTCTGATCAGAATATCTTTCAAATCTTCCCTGCAGATTCTGATTTGATTTTCTATCAAATGAATCATGGCAATTGATGATATAAACCTACAATGTATCTTTTTCTTGCTCTTATAATATAAATATTGCTTGCTATGATATCAAATTAAATAAAATAACAAGAGATTTCATTTGTAATTGGTATGTCATAATTATTTTATATTCTTGAGATTGGTTTGCATTTTTATAACGATTCCCAATGATTACAATTAGCTTAATTATATTTTTGCTAAGTTAATAGGATTTTGAATAATCAATTCATAATCAATTCATAGAGCAAGTTTGATCATTTAAGAAAATATTCTCTTTAGTTAACACTCCAAACTATCACTTAAATAAAATTCTTTGATATTGAATAATATTTCGATTAATATTTCATTTTCACATTGAAGTCATATCAATATTATGTTAACATTTAAACGTCTTTACTTGGATTCATTAGGTTCATAATTAATTCAATCTTTTTTTCTTTCATCAGAATATCATCCAACTTATTCTAAGTTTGGGAGTAACTCAACATCTATTGGGAAGATCCAAGGAGGGAGTCCACTTCAACCAAGGCCCATAGCAATAAGCCCGAGTGAGGTTTCATCCTAAAACCAATTGGCTAAAGGAGGAGTACCCAACTTGGCTTATATATCATAGTCCTTTTCTTCAAAATCCCAATGTAGGACTCTTTACTCATGTGTGACATTCCTAATAATCTCCCCCTCACACATAAGTCTCTTCCAAACCACATCAATGCCCAAGCTCTCCCTTGAGTGAAAAGTCTTTACCCAAGTGTCAAGCCACCATTAAGAGCACACCCACACCTTGCTCCAAAAAGTCCGCACACTGCTCTACACCGAGCCTTCATTCCATTCATTATGTTCCAGGAGCACCGACCGTGCATTCATGTGTTTTTTCTGCTTTTATTCATGGTGCTTTTTTTTTCATGATATCACCTAAGAGTTTATCTATGCCATCGAGCCACGCTGCAACACACGTGTTCCCACTCGATCAACACCTGTGTGTCACTATACCAAGCTCTTCCATGAGATCCACCATGCCATGCCCTTTTTGCCCAACCGAACGCACCATCGGCTTTGATACCACTGTTGAGGAGATCCAAGCAGGGAGCCCACTTCAACCAAGGCTCATGGCAACAAGCCCAAGTGAGGTTCCATCCTAAAGCCAATTAGCTACAGGAAAAGTAGCCCACTTGGCTTATATGTCATGGTTTTTCTCTTTAAACTCCTAATGTGGGACTCTTCACTCATGTGTGACATTCCGAATAGAAAGAAAACTATGCTTTTCGTGGATGGGCTATACTAATGGCTTGGAATATTGATATGAACAAAGCCTACACTTAAAGACCATGGTTCCTTCGTAAGGCCAAATCAACTCTAAATGTGACTCTATTCATGACAGACCTACATAAACTATACACCTACATGTATCCTCCCCTTTATTGGCCTAGAAGCCGTGTGGTTTCATAGCACACCAACTTTTTTTTAGGGATTTATGTGTAATGTTAACATGAAGTTAATTACATCAAGAACACGTGTGTTCTTTCCTAGACCAAAATTCTATGTTCTTTAGTGGGTTTAGTAAAGCTAAGTGATTCTCTCATGATTAAAATATTATATCATTCATAAAATACATGATTATTTCCCCATATATTAGGTGGGTTAAGGAAAATGTCATGGATTTGCTCAGTTGGAAGTGAATTGAACCCACTGTAACGCTTTAACTCTTCATCGCTTAACTAGTCCTAATTAATTGATCATTAGTGGTAAATGCATCAAAAAGAGTCAAGATTAGGACATTGCCGCCATCTTGGGGAGGATATGGCTTACTTAACTTACTTAACATAAACATTAACATCTCTCACGTTACACACAAATCAAATGATGCACAGTTTATACATGCTTAAACTAAAATGACATTACAACAACCCACAAAATACACATGTAGGTAACCCAGGACTTTCCAAGAAATCACCATGAACTCGTCTAGACCCTATAGATCACCTTCTTGTATCATTTGTCTTATCAGATGTTTAAACTTAGAAAATGCTCAACCTAAAAACATAAAAACACAAATATTCATGGAATGAGTCGGAGCTCAATATGTTCACCCCTGCACTATAAATAATGAAATTTATTTTTCAGTGACTGTATGCATTTCAATTCATTTTAATTTGAAATGAGAGAGGGAGAATATACGTAAGACAGTTGTCACTTTAATATTTGAATGAGCCATTTACAATGAAGATTATGATAATGCATTTTTCCCCTTTATATGCGCATAACTAGATCGATTGGAAAGTCTGGTCACCTCAAGGCAGTTTGACACTAGCCATGTATAATTGACATGAACTGATAGGATGTAATTTAATGTGGCAAGCTCACATTATTATGTTGTAAATAATGCTTGCATTGTATATTATGAAATTTGATATTTATAAAAGAAATAAGTGCATTTTTGACATATACAGACAACAAATATATCTTGTTTCTAGAAATATGTTCTATCCCTTAGGAATTGACCGGTAGATTGCTCATTAGCAGTGGCTTCGTCTTTTGATTCAAACATACTCTAGAAGCATTAATAGTTTACGTAATTTTTATTTTGCTAATTATAATTACATAAATGCACTACACTTGAGTATGTAATATATCTACAATTTTCACTCTCTAATTTTTTTATTATTGTTATTATTATTGTCATTATTGTCCCTATTATTATTATTATTATTACTACTACTACTACTACTGCTACAAGTATTATTATTATTATTATTGTTATTATTATTATTATTGTTTGCTTCAAGTAATACTTTTCTCTTTTTCTGTTGTGAACCTCTAATATGAATTCCATTCCATTAATTTCTAATTGATTGTGAAATAGTTGAATCGGATAGGTCAGATTATATAATTTTCTCATTGTAATAAGTCAATTGTCATACAAAACTAGAGGTTAGAAGGTTATTCCTTTCAAAATTTAAAGTGAATTTTATTTGTAACTTTGTTTAATTAATAGGTATTTTATCTTTTCATTATCCATTTAGTAAAAATTACGACTTTGGCCTCCATTGCTATTGATTTATCCTACTCCTATTTCATCTTCCCTTTAATTTGATAAGTCATGCCTAGCTGTACCTCAATAATTAATTTCTTACACACCTGACCAAGTTATCTTTCAAAGTAGCTAATTAATCATTTTTCCTAATCATTTTAAACTGATTACCTCAGCATAGCTAATCGCTCAATTAGTGACCAGCCCAAGCGCCTTTGAATTGCATGCATTAAGTTATTCACATTGAGATTTCAATTAAAAGTTAAGTTCATTTTTGGAATGTAATATGTTTAATTTAGTTAAGGTTTGAAATGGCATTTCTTCCCTCCACCTCCTGTGTTGCTCAACAAAATTTCCCTTCATAGATCAATTGAAAGACCTCAAATCAACCACTAATCTTTCCTTTTTACTTCAAAAATTATTAACTCTCTCAAGTTAATATTTTTCTATCCAACATTAGAAATGAATATTATACTTCTACCCATTCAACCCACCCACATCAAAAATTCATTGAAACCTTTTAATATGATACTTAAATGTTGTTAATTATTCCTAAATCTCAATTTTACTCATTTTTTGCTCTTGATTCCCCAACTAGCTGTTTGCTAACCAAATCTAATAAATTGCCAATCACTATATTTACCAAAATAGCCATATAATCTTTCAACTAACAACACTTAATTAAAATTTTAATAAAGCACAACAAGCTTCAATGCTATTAGCTCCTTCTTAAACTTTTATTCCAACACTCCAAACCCTAATTTCATTTAATCTCAATCAAACAAAATCAATACCCTGATTCGTGTTTAAACATCTATATAGACCTAAATGAATGCATTAACTTCATCAACTCAAGATAATTCTTCATAAACATACAAAAGTGAGTGCAGAGGTTTAGGTTTTACCTTGAAAAAATAGGTGAAATAGGCAAGAGGAAGAGGAAGAAAGATGGATGCAACAGGTGGGCCAACAAGCAGCAAGTTTAGTGCTTTGGCAGAAGCCGATAGCCAACGGCTGACACGACCACAATGGTGATCACTGAATAGGGCAATGGGCAACGGAGGAAGAAGGAGAGAGAATGGGTGAAATGTAATTTTGGACAAAATACACTCATCATTTGGATTTTAATCTTTACTTTCTTCTTTTTTCTTTCTTTTTCTTTTTCCCCGGATTTTTTGTTGCTAATTTTCAATGCTTCATTTTTTTCTTCTCTTTCTTTTTTTATTTTAAATTGTTTTCTTTCCTTTATTAATTGATTAATTAAGTCCTTTAATAGCTTATTTATGAATTTATTTTCTAAATCATTTTAAATCTCTCCAACCTAAATAATAAAATTTAAATATATCTTTTATAAACTAAATTTAGGCATTTATGTGCATATTCCCCATCAAAAATCTTATCATTATATTATCATTTATCTCATCACTAAATAATTAAATGGGCATAGTTTCAAAATCCTCAATCTGAGACCATGAACTCCACTCGAGCCCTGCAAAATATGTAAGTTCTAAATATTAAATTGAAGGGCATGTACTTAATTTTTTTTGAACTTGATTAAGTAAAGGTAATTAATGTAAATCAAGTTTGAATAATTACAACCTTCCCCCTTAAAAGAAGTTTCGTACTTGAAATTTGGTATAAATTTTCCTTGAAATAACGAGAGTACTTCAAGCAGTTATGTTTTAGTGATTGCTCACGTAACTTTCAAGTGAATCTGATTGGCTTAATATTATCATACTAAGGTTATAGTTTTAACAACCTTGCTAGTTTTTTACACTAAGGCTTGCGCTTGTGCGTAATACTGTTCATAGTCTAGGCTCTTGCTAATTTGCATTTGTCCTTCTATCTCGTAAGTTTAGTATCTACTCATTAGTTTGGAAGTCCTGGATATAAGGTGTGGAATGATTGATGTAGTTGGTGATCCAGATTCAATATTCCTTCGAGCATACATCGTTTGGGGGCCTCACTCAGACATATGGTTAAGATCATTAAGTTATTTTGATTTAACTAAAGTCACACAGTGACCCTTGTTTCACAGGTACTCATGTTGGTATAGCTTTGAACCTTTTATACTTATAACTTGTTAGCGAATCTTGGTAGTGCGGAGTGGGAATATAGAAAGTATATGAGAGTTTAGATGGTAGTCAGCTGATTTGCCACTGATTTTAAAGAAGTTTACTATCAAATAGTCAAGAAAAGGGTGGCCACAAGAATAAAATTAACCAAGAAAATGGTAGAAGAATCATCAAATGCACCAATATTCTCAAGGGTACACAACAAGATTTCAACATTAAGTAAAGAAAGGACTCTAGCATGGTATTAATGGAATGAAAACAATCCCATAATCAGAGGACTTCAAAAATGAACGACAATGAGAATTAAGCATACCCCAACCATTAGTGACAAGAAGGCTTAACAAATGATATTAATTGGGTGATAAGCGACGGCTAGGAAGTACTATATCATGTAGTAACATCATTATTCATAACAAATGACAATGACTAGGCTATTGATTTTGAGAATAGATGATGGGCTTAAAGTAATGAAAGTATTAAACGTTCACTCCCATTAAATAAAGTTGATTTGTGAATTCAATTCAAAATACGTTGTACAGACATATGAGTATAAATGAATGAGGTCAAGCACGGCTATGTACCCAAGTATACTTTCAATAAAATGTGGAATGATGTTATGGTATCAAAAGCACCAGAGTTCTAACAATTCTTTGAGTTTAAAGAAGTGTATTCAGTTGAGAAGGAATGTTTTCAATCGAGAAGGAATGTATTTAATTGAATGTGACAAGATTCAGATACATGTTTAATCATGCTAGAAAGGAGACGCGGGCATTCTTGAAGATTTATAAGGCTTCCAAGGTATGAAATAGAAATAGGAAATAATGTAGGAAATAAGCTAATCTTAGGGATAAGGTTTTTACATCTCAAGGAAAGCAACACTTGTCATAAAAGACGGGCTTTATTGTGATCAAAACCCTTCAAGTAAATGATTTAGATCAAGAAATTATGGAATAATAAGGAAATTTTGTTGAAGACCAAAGAAAGAATGACAAAGGAAAAAATACGGCCAATGATCAAAAATGAGAAAAAAATATCTTTTGGACCATCGAGGGTAGACTAAATAATTTCCGAAACCCACATTTTCTGATAAATATTTATTAGTCCATCCAACTTTGGGTAAACATTTTTTGGGACCAAAGTTGACCGAATTTATCCTTTTAAAAATTGTACCAAGGACCCTAAGTTTCTTATAGTTGCACATCTAACTCAAATCCTTAAAAAACTTACTTTCGGAAAATAAAAATTTGTGCATGTATTTTTTTGCTCATAAGTACTATGTGACGTCCTCTTTCAACTAGGATCAGAGCCATGTGACCAAAAATAATTAAGATAATTAAGGTAATTAATGATTTATTAAGTTAATTAATTGGGATTAATGCCTGAATCATCACCTGCTTGCCCTAGACCTAATTATTCTCACATTATTCACTCACTGAAAGGCATTTCTTTAATAACACCTCAATTAAATTATACCACTGATATAATTTTAGAATTAAAAGCAGAATTAGATAAAATTAAGACCGAAGTCAAGGAGGCTAAGAAGCAATTATCTATAATTCACCTTTCTCTAGTTAACGAAGTTAGACATAGCGAAAAATCTACTTTCAGTATTAGTACGCCATTTCAGCATAAATATCCTTTCCAAAATCCAAAAAACAAAAATCATTTCCCTTGCATGATATAAAAATCCAAACAGAAGTAGGAGACAAATCAGGTGAAAAATCGACTGAAAATGTGGAAAAAGAAGAAGAAGATAGAGCATTATCAGTATAGTCTTGAACAACTACAGAATATGTTCGAGAAAGAATAGAATCCAGAAGAACTAAACAAGATCATTGACACAATTAATGATAAATATGACGTTTTATCTGATGATAATGAAGCGACTAATAATATCTTATCAGAAGAAAAAATATATCAGCAGATGAACCTCATTAAAGTAGAAGATCTTAATGTGTTACCTTTGGAAGAAATTAGAAGAAAATTAGATAAAAAAGTAATTAAATGGCTGTTGAAGATGAGATTAATGAAATTGGAGAAAAACTCGACTTAAATGAGATAAAGACTAATCTGGTTAACAATATTGTTCCTAAACCTGAAGAATTTGGTGAACCTTATTGAACAAATACTTATTTTATAAGACCTAGGTACGTTCCAGCAGGACGTACAACTAATTTTTCCTTCAGGTTCATCCCAAGGAAAACTACAACCATTGAAGAAGTTGACCTTACCCAAATTAGTCAAACGGATTATATCTTAAACACAGATGGAGCTCGTAACAGAGAAGAAATTTTTGAACCTTGGAAGAGAGGCATGAATGGTCTCTTAGATCTAACACTATATGGACGGCTGTAAATTTCCTAAATTATATCGAATATAGTTTTTCTTACACTGAAGCTGATTGGTATGATTCATTAAATGAAGATGGTAAAAATACATTAAAAATGATGAAAACCCTAGCTGCAATGTTTTAGAATCCATGTAAGGAAATTGAAACTGAATCTATCAGAGCTAAACTTAATTCTGAAGAAAAGACAAGAGAATGGCAGAGAAAGATTAATAATATAGAACTATACGATATGAGATATCTGAAAAATTATATTGCTGAATTTAGTCAATATTACTACAAAAGTGGGCATAATAAAACCAATCTTGGCATGTTCTACGGCAAATTACCATCACTACAACAAAAGGAGGCTTTGGCAATGGCTATAGGGCAACAGTTAGCAAAATTGTTACAATAGATTATTTACGCAACATTTATTTCAAATGTCGCCTAAAGTTTTGGCTATTGCAACATTTGTGCAGAACTGTTGCGATAGATATGTAAGGCAACATTAGTAAACTATTGCATTAACCTATACATTATTTATTTTATAATAATTAAAAAAATGATTTTTTTTTTGGTGCCGAAACAGTAAAAAGATTTGGGGAACCCAGGAAGCCCCAAAATTTTCCCCCAAAATTTCTAGAATATTATATCTAATAAATTCTATAATTAATGAAAAATATATTGCATAGCTTGAACGTGCTGATGTCATTGATACCCTTGATTCGAGAATCTCTTATTTAAGAAAATGGATCAATGATCAATGTCTTGATCTCCAAAAGCAAAAGAAAATTAAGAAGCAATTCCTAACTTGTTGGGATTCACCTCACTAATGGGGAAAAGAACTTGAAAGGAGAAGAAAAAGAAAATTTTATAAGAAAAAGAGCTTTAATAAGCAAAGAGGAGAAGAATATAAAAGAAAGTATTATAACAAACTAAGTCCTAAAAAACATAGATTTTTTAGGAAAGTAGCTTATTATCCTGCAGAGAAAAATAACTGCAAATGCTGGACATGCGGAGAAGTAGGATATTATGCTAATGACTGCAAAAATAGGAAGAATAATAAGCTTATTGAAGCCTTGGGAAGCCTAAATTATGTTGAGCTTAGTGAAGATGAAGCGTTAGACCTAGCCTTAAGTAATAAGAAAGGGATTGTTGAAATTATCTTGGACAATGAATATGAAGAAAGCGATTATGAAGAAATAAATTGTATGATAGAAAGTGGCTCAATTAGTCTTGGTGATCTTCAAGGAGAGGAGTTTGTTGTAGATAACAATAACAAAGAGTTCAAAGGAGATTGGGTTCTTCCCATAATCTAGAAGGACACAATCTATAAAAAATCTATCTTTCAATTAAAAAGACAAATACGTATGTGAGATGATGGAAGGAGATCTAGAAATCAAGGATTGTGAGTATGATGTTGGAGAAGTTAATCTCATTAACTGGGAAAACATCCTGAAGCATAACAAAGATACAAAGTATAGGTATATCCATGTTGGAAGTGTTCAAGTTCAAATCATTCCATTACAATATTATGACAAAGATATCGATCTTTATGCTTTGCTCTGTGATATTAGGCATACCAAATTTAATAATCAAATTCTCATAGGGATTAGGACTAATTTATGTAATGGATCGGTAGGATTCAATTGTGGACCTGGATATTATATGAGCTTAAAAGACGAATTTGCCAAAAACTTCTTATCTCTTAAGATAAAAATAGTAGGGATGGATATGAAAAGAGGGGGATATCTACTAAGGATATTTTTGAAAATTATCTATAAATTAGATAATACTATAGACCCAAAAACTAAGGTCACAATGATAGAGGCAGAAAAATTTGAAAATCCTACCCCTCTGCAGCAGAGGATTAAATCTAATCCACAGGAGGAAAAAAAATTGATTATTCATGAATATCTAGCTTTACCAACCCTACTAAAATCAACAAGAAAAATATAATAAAAATTGATGAGAATGGCAAAATTACCATTAAATCCTAATTATTAAGAAGCATCAGTACAAGATTAGAATGGGGAGAAGGACCTTCATCAACTAAATAAGAGCTTAAAGAAGATGATACAATTAGTATGACCAGTGACTAGTAAAACAAGTAGAATGAGTTTCGAAGCAGCAAGACCCAGTGTAGACCTAAGTGTAAGTCTAGATAGAAAGGTCATTAGATACCAAACAAGAACTGTCAGCGAACTAATTTATGAAGATGAATTAGTCAAAAACATGACAATGAAGATTTGTTATGAGGCTACTAATACAAATCCTAATAGCATCTATATCCTGATAAAGGTTTGTTTAGAAGGATATAACAAATATGAATTATGCGCTTACATGGATAATGGTTGTTCTGTATGCTTTGGAAAAATATCATTATTTCCAAAATTTCTATGGAAAAAAGCCAAAAATTCCTTACAAGTAAGGATAGCTGATAATAGTATTATAAGCCATAATGAGGTAATAGAAGGGTTATCCATAGAATTAGGAGGAGTCCAATGCATTATACTAGTTCTATGGGCTACTGATCAACCCTCTCATGATATGATTATTGGAAATAATTTTCATAGATCATATTCTCCATGCACACAGACCATAAACCAAATTATATTCACAATCAATGGTCACTTAATTCCTATTGAAAAATTAAGCAAGGCTTACACTCATCAGAAAGTTAAGTTTATACACAGCCAGCGTGGTGAGAAGGTAATGCCTGCACAATGCAAGGTAGCATTAACAATTTCTTTACTCGAGTTATCTATTAAAGAGCAGATTGTCGAACAACAAGAAAATTAATGTAAAGAACTCTACTCTAATAATCCACTAAAATTTTGCGATAAAGATAAGACCTTTGCAAAAATTACTCTATTAAATTAGAATACTATTATTCGAGTCAAACAAATGGTGCATACACATAAAGACATTCAAGAATTTGATAAACAAATTAAAGAACTTATGAACAAAGGATTAATCAGAAATAGCAAGAGTCCTCACACTAGTCCCGCTTTCTTGGTAAGAAATCATGTAGAAGAAAAAAGAGAAAAAGCAAGAATGGTGATCAATTACAAAAAGGTTAATGATAATACTGACTTTGATGGTTATTATATTGCTAACAAAACAGTCCTTTTCAACAGAATTCAAGGAGCCATTTGGTTCTTAACAATGGATTGCAAAAGTGGATATTGACGGATAAAAATGGACGAAGAAAGTATTCCTTTAACTACATTGAGTGCTCCTTAAGGACATTATGAATGAATAGTAATGTCATTTGGTCTTAAAAATACACCCCAAATATTCCAACAAAGAATGGATAACATCTTCAAAGACCTTAATCACTGTTGTTTAGTTTACATTGATGATATCCTTATCTTTTCCAAAACAATAAAATAGCACAAAGATGATGTCTTTGCTATCATCCAAAGATGCATCGATCATGGTATTATACTAGGTAAGAACAAGTGCATTTATGTTGAACAAGAAATTGAATTCTTAGGCCTACAGATAAAAGTTGGACAAATCTTTCTATAAAAACATGTTCTGGAAAAAATAGAAAATTTCCCTGAGAAAATTGAAGATAAGAAACAACAAGAAAGGTTTCTTAGATGTCTTACCTATGCTTTAAATTTCATTAAAGATCTAGCTAAACTAAGAAAGCCATTGCAACAGAAACTCAAGAAAGCAGTAAGTTGGATGTGGACCGCTAATGATACAAAGATTGTTTAAAACTTCAAAAGCATGTGTAAAAATTTTCATGTTCTTAATTTGCCTATTAAAGGAGATGATTTAGTTCTTGAGATAGATGGGAGTAATGAGCACTAGAGTGCAGTACTGAAGATCAAAGAAAGAGAAAAACTATGCAAATATTTCAGTGGAAATTTTAATAAGGCAGAATACAACTATCCCACGATGGAAAAAGAAATCCTAGTAGTTATAAGGGGAATTGAAAAGTTCTTAATTTTTTAGCCCCAAAACCTTTTCTTATTTGAACCGATTGCAAAGGAATACTTGGTTTTGTGAAAAAGAATTTATCCAATATGCAAGTGCATGGGTGACTCCTGCATTGGCAATTATGGCTTAACCAGTTTTCCTTCTCTGTTGAACATATACAGGGATCGAAGAATTCTCTGGTAGATAGTTTAACTCGAGAACTCGCTAATGGTGATCATTAAAGCTGACCTTCTGCCAGAAAAGGAGGAAATCCATACTAAAATACCATGGTTACTAGAACGGGTTACTCCTTCTAGTAAAGTTCTTGTTGATAACCTAGAATTCCATACAAAAAGTAGATCACGCTTTGGTCCACTTTCATTTGCCTACCTAATAACCCAAAGATTTTCTCTTCTAGAGTTACAAGTTAATTACATCAGATGTCCTTATGATATCCAAAAGAAAATAAGCTCTTATGTTCAAGAAAAATGATTCAATGAGTGGTATGCATCATGCATCGATTATTATAATAACTATTCTTATGATATTTTGGAACCTTGGAGTACAATGATCAATTTTTCTGATAAGTCTAGAGTTGGTGGTGTTAGTTTCCCAACCAACTCAATCTCTCCAAATGATCCTTACATTAAAGCCTGGGAATACAGAATTATAGTTTACTTTGTGGAAATCCTAGATCCAAAGTTCCTATTTTTCTTAACATTAACCAAATTCCAACAATGCATGCTTAAGAAAATCCACTGGATTCTTACATCTCCTGATGGCCCAACAAAAATTCCATATAGTAGACCTCTATATCTGAAAGTACAATGTGCACTAATCGAATATGAAAATAGAAAAGCTAAACCAGCCTATTATCTTGTCCAGATTGTTGACTACGATGATCCCTATGATCAACAACAAGACTGGTTTCCAGAACGAGGAGGATTTGTCACTGATCCTGCTTTAGCAAGAGCTATCGGTTTTTATAATATTTATCATCAAACTTGGGCATTAATTGAACAAGAAAAAACAATAATGCGTTATGAAAATACTACTTTCGTCTATGACAATGAGTTTAAAAAACATATGAAGGTGGAAGGAGTAGTCTCAGAAGATATCTTTGATTATCTCTTTGATGTTGAAGCTGGAAAATTCTTATCAGAAAAAGAAAAGACATATCTTCTTGAGTTATTTGAGAAATGGGATTCAGAGCATATTCAATTAGATGAAGGACTTGATGATTATCCAGATAATAATGCTCTGGAGAATATAATTAGAGATGAAGGCATGCAGAATCTCAATATTGATGAGTAGTCTTATCATCATTAAAAGCTCTCAAAAGTGTTGCTCCATTTTTATACTATTTTAACAAGTGTCAGGTCCGTAAAATAAAGTGTAGCCATGTGAAGAGTCGGTATGTAGTAAAGCAATGTAAAAAATCAAGTGTGTACTCTAGCAAATAGGGCGCCCTATGTACCGCATCCCCTCTATAAAAGGAGAGGTTTAGTGCTAAGAAAGGACACGGTCATTTGAGCATTCTTGAGCACAAGAGAAGACAGGATTCTCCATTTCTCTATAAGCAAGCATCTCTAATGATCCTAGCTTAAGTCCCTCCTCAAAGCTTTGCAGTGCAATATTTCCACCTTCAAGCTTTCAGTAAAAGAAGTTTCCCAATAGGGAACATTATTCAATTGAACCTTATGTCTTGAATATTGTAATTTCTTGATTAAAGTCTCACTATCCTTTAAATACTTAAAACTTGATTAGTGAATACAGTTCGAGGTAGGAAACAAAATAGATATGTGCTGTGCCTGATCTAAAGAAGGTAGGATTGAAATTAACAATCTCTGTAAACCTGAAGTTACAGGAGCTCCGGAGTCCAGCACCGACTAAGTTCAGGTAACAGTCGAAACTCTCTAATTAAGCTTTAATTATTTTGCTAAACATGGTGGGTTGTTAATTACAAAAAAATATAATATTTATGATATAAGTAGTAGATTGTAATAACTAGTACCAGTAAAGTCAGTATAAAAAGAAAAAACACTAAAAATAGTCATATTTGATATTAGCGACCAATTCGCAATTTTAGAAACTTGAGGGTCAGAAGTAGAAATATTTATTCCCCCAAAATTAATTACCTAAGCCTGCATAGTCCCGCAAATATTTATCTAAAAAACTGGGTTTCGAAAATTATTATACCAAACCTCAGTGTGCCGAAAAGTAAATTATTCTCGAAAATGATGGGGAATATTGCCAATGCGAGCCATTATTTAAAGGAACATATAGCATAATATCACACGACAACCAAAGAAAGTATTCCATGATAAGCCGATACCAAAAATAATTGTACCCATGAACATGTTAGGAATTGATGATATTAAAAATCAAGTATTTCTAAATAATAACTGTATGAAAGAAGAGAAGATTCAACAATGATTTAAAAGTCAAACAAGCTAAACAACTACTTGCAAGGAGTAGAATGTGAAAAAGAATTGATCCAAAATAAGGATGCAAAATTATTCATAGGTGATTCCAGAGATTCTCATGGTGTGCAGGAGTTAATGATATGGGACGAAAGAACGGGCTTACCAAATGGCACATGAGCGACACTTAACATTCTCCTCTTCCAAGGTCCAACCTGCAAAAAAGGCACCCCCGGATTGTGAACCGAGGGACCCTCTCTAACGGTCAAGTCAGTCAAGGATCCGAGTCAAAGGTGAGTAGAGAGAGAACGCAGTTATAAGTCCAATGAAATGTCAGACTGTCAACCCCTTTCCCAAGGTGGGTAGGTGACTATTTATAGTCCCTATGGCGAAGGGTAAAATAGTAATCTTACCTAGGTTATTCTAGATGGGCCGCTGGTTTGAGCAACAGGTCCCTAGGAAGAGCCCCTAGGGTCCTGCTAGGAGCTCATTTTCAAGGGTATGGGCTTGGCCTGTAAGACAACTGAGAAGGGCCTAGTGGGAAGATCTTATTTCCTCAATCACTTGGGCCATCACATTTTGCCTGCACGCCGAGCAGAGCGAGTAGCTAGGTGAAATGTGGAATCTGCCCATGGTCGGAGTATATCTGTGGGGCTTCGGAAATTGCGCCCTCATTGTGGACGGTCTTGTGGCCACCGATCATAGTGCCAGCCCAGCATCCGTGATGGAACAATTCTCAAGGTTTGAACGGCAGCTTAGAATACCGCCCCATTAGCGGATATAAAATGTGATTGCTAAGGATGGAGGGCTCCATTCTTAATCTCCAGTGTCGATTATCATTGGGGCGTTCCTATTATGGCTTCTCCTCATTCTCTAAGCATCGGAGAGATGGCTGAATATGTTGCCTTCCACTTCGAGTGGGATCGGCGAGGGGTTGCTTTTCCTTCCTTGCCTCTCCCGATCGATTTTCAGGCCCTGTGCCCGAGCTATGTACTCGATGTAGCCAAGGAAGTTGCTCCACGCTTTGAACTTTTAGAACTGCCTTAGGTCATCTTCTATGCAATGCTTTTTAACGAATCTGAGAGGTTGGGGGTCCTGTATGGGCGGACACTCCGCATAATGGAGTCGGCCCTTACCGAGCTTTGTTGGAGCTCCTTTGAGTCATGGGTATGGCTGAACGGAGATCGAATTTTTGAGGCCCGATTCCCGAAAAAGGCCGAGCGCGAGGAGGAGAGTTCAGATGCTAAAAAGACAGCCTCCTCTTCAGATGATGACGAGCAAGGTGAAGCCGGGTAAGAGGAGGCCGTCTCCCTTTCGAACGATGACAAGTAGGAATGAGGCTAGTTGGGAAGTGTCCCTGATGCGCGTTCCTTCTTTCTTTTTCTGTTTTCTTTTTCTCTCCTTTTTCTTTTGTACCGTCTCTATTGCCAATAATAAAATGATCACGTTCTTCCCTCTTCTTAGAGTTCTATCATTTTCCTTGTGTTCATATTAATTTGTGTTAGCTAGATGACCATGTGGCATGAGTGGGTTAGCCACCGAGCTTTGGGGGTGTTTTTGTGAAATGCAACCCCCCGGTGTACCCTCTATAAATATAAACCAATATTCCTGGAAATGTTGCTCAAGTATACTCTTTCAGGAAGGAATCGTGGAAGGGAACAAGAGAGAAAGGGAAGGAGCGGGACCTTCGCACACCCCTTTCATCATGGCGTTTCCTCTTTTTCACAACACCATGGAGATGGCCGACTTTGTGAGGGTGTCCTTCAGGTGGCGCTGGAGGAGCACCACATGCCCGCGTCGTCCGCTTCTAGTTGATTACCAAGACTTATGCCCGCAATTTACATTGTCTGATGTAGAGAGAGCAGCGCTTGACTTCGAACTTCCCGAGATAGTCCAGGCGACATTCTATGCGATGCTGTTGAATGATGCTGTTAAAATGGGCATAGTGAGCAACTTCCCCATCATCGACTTGAAGCTGACCCTTGAGGGCTTGAGATGGACGTCATTTGAGGCCAAGCTGAGTCGTTCCAGTAGCGACCTGCGGGAGGCGCGACCTCGACAGCGAACCTTGCCGTCAGAAGCCCGCAGATCAATGGACAACTAGGAGAAGAGCTTCGGATCAACTGGCCTCCTGCCTCCTTCCAATGATGAGGAATATCACTGACTTTTCCGAATATTATCTTGTATGATTCCTTCCCCCATGCATGCCTCTATAAGAAGTGTTTGTAATTGCAAGTCTTGATAATGAAATGTCGTACCCTTTTGTTTATGGGATGGGGCCCAACCGTTGTATTTATTTTTATTATTTTTTAAGTTTCAGCTTGCAAGGGTCATGTGTCAAGAGTAGATTGATTGGTGGCTACCTTGGGAAGGGCAATGTCCCTTGAGTTGCTTCCTTCTCACCATAAAAGGGGGTGAAGGGTCCCCATTAGCAAGTGACATCCTACGCATCTCCCTAACGTTTAGATAGAGAAGATAGGAGTGATAGAAGAGAAAGAGAGAGAGAGAAGGAAAATGGTCCATTTTCCTAACTTTACCAGTACCAAGATGGTGGCCGAATATGTCCGAGACACCTTTTGTTGGCCTCTAAGGGAGACCTCAGCCCAGCGCTCGAAGCCTCTCCCCGGGGATTATCCCGGCCTCTGCCCGAGTTTTAACCTTGGCGTGGCTACACAGTACGCTTAAGACTCCCGCATCCCTAAGATAGTGCAGGTGATCTTCTATGCTATGGTTGTGAACGACGTTTTGGATATAGGTCTCACATGCAGACTCACGGCGGGATGGCTGATGTGGGCCCCTGCAGCAGTTAAACGGGGAGCCCTTCGAGTTCTGGCTAGAGAACGTTGATTACAAGCTTAGGAGTGCCCAGGCTTCCCAGCCTGTGAACCCACCTGCTGACCTTGTATCCTCGAGTGGTCCTGTAGAGGCCTCGAGCTTAAATGACGCCCCTCCTGTATCAAGTGACAAGGAGTAAGAGTAGAAGTTTCGTTGTATTCTTCTTTTTGTTTACATAGACTCTATGTACTGATCTGACCGGTATAATAAAATATCTTTTTCTCACGACATACCCTTCGTCTTTATGCTGAGTGACTTTGTGCATGCGTGGATTGATGTGGCAGCACTCAGCTGAGTCTTGCTCGTGACCATTCAAAAGGCCGTAAGTTTGGTGCTATGGCTCCTATTAAGGCTGGTAATGTAGGGGCCGACCATTGGCCACGCTAAGGGACCCTTAGCCCCTATTAGGGCTAGGAGGGTAGTGACCGACCGTAAGACCGTGCTTCAGGACCTTTAGCCTCTAATGGAGCTAAGAGTGTAGCGACTGGCCGTAAGGCCGTGCTCAAGGATCCTTAGCCCCTATTGGGGCTAAAAATGTAGCGATCGGCCATAAGGACATGCCCGAGGACCCTTAGCCCCCATTGGGGCTAAGAGTATGGTGACTGGCCGTAAGGCCGTGCTCAAGGATCCTTAGCCCCTATTCGGGCTAATAATGTAGTGACCGGCCATAAGGCCGTGCTTTTAGGACTTTGAGCCCCCATTGGAAGCTAAGCGCATTGCGACCGCCGCAAAGGCCGTGTTCAGGGATCCTTAGCCCCTACTGGGGCTAGGGATGTAGCGACCGGTTGTAAGGCCGTATTCAGGGACTCTTAGTCCCTAACCGGAGTTAAGGGTATGGCGACCGGCCTAAAGGCCATACTCAAGGATCGTGCGTCCATTCAGGGGCTGAAAGTATGACAATCAGCCATAGGCCATCCTAGTGAACTCGTTATCCCCCCAGAGCCTAGGGTTCCTTGTCTGCAATTGAGGAGGATGATGATGTGGCACCATGTGGTAATTGTTGAGATGAATTGTGCCTTTTGGGTGTCTCAGGAGGAGCGTTTTTCATCCCTGCTCTATGTAAGGGTACGGGACTCAGCGAAAAGGGTCATTTTCGATCACACGCTAAACTGCTAGAGAGAAAAGTAATTTCTAGAGAGAGAAACGCTGGCCTCTTTCATCATGCCTGATTCAAACTCATTGTAGCGCCTCAACCTCTTCCCTTGCATCTTTAAAGGATTTGTTTGAGTGTTCATCCTCATCTTCAACCTATTCCTTTGAATATTCACCTTTGCAGGTACACCCTCGTACCCCATTCAAGCATTGTTTGTTGTACTTATATAGTTATGTCTTCATCTTGCTCATCCAGCGGGGACGTTCCTAAAGGATTAGTCGGTCCCGAGGTGGAGGGCCACCATCCATAATTCCCTAGCCTCTCGGCCTTTATCAATGGGAGGGTGGTTGCGGGCGTTCCCCCGAAAAATCAATGTAGGGAACCCAAAAAGATTCCCTACGTAATGCCTCTTTTTGAACCTGACACTCCCTCGTGGTTTAGCTGCGAGTACTCCTTCACCTCTAGTATCCTTAGTCCTGAGGTAGAGGTCTCAAACCCATAAGAAATCACCATAGCTGACTTTATGAATTATTTCGAGGTACGATAAATGGCAAAGACCAAGTCAACTCCCCACATCAGATCCCCAAACAAGTAGCTGGCCGGGGGCACTCAAGGTAATCCCTGCTCTGCCCCAAGCTCTCCAAAGTCTGTGGCCGAAGTGGCCTCTACTAGCATTAGTTCTTCCTCAGGAGGAACGTCTTCCTCCTCCTCAGATGGGTCGCCGAGGCGTTCGTCCTCGGAGAGGGCGTCCACAAGCTCTTTATCCCACGAAGGGCCTTCTACTCTGGTAAGGTTAGTGCTTAAGAAGAGGGGTTGTTCTCCTGTAAGGTCGGTCCCTAAGATCGTGGCGGAGGGACCGAAATTCCCTAGGGCCCCTGCCCACTCGGACCCACAAGACGGCTCAGGCAGTCATTTCCCCAACCCAAAGGTCGTTCCCACCTTGAAGAGGACAACCCTTGAGAAGAAATACCTCCTGCCCGTAGGGTATACTTTTATGATCCCCGAGCCGGATGCAACAGTGAATGAGCCACCTGCTAAGTGCATCGTGGTCTATTGCGCAACCCTCAACTACGGCCTTAGGTTTCCCTTTCACCCGGTGACTGAAGATATTCTGACTAAGTACGAGCTGGCGCCTGCGCAGGTCGTGCCTACGTCCTGGCACAGCATTTGCTCCTTTATCGCAACTTGTGAGCTACGCGGCCTTACATATTTGGCCCGAGCATTCAATCTAGTACATATAGTCCATAGCGCTCCTAAGAAAACTAGGGACTTGGGATGCTACTGCTTCAATAACAGGTCGGGCTATATGACGGCCATTGAGAAGAAGTCGAAGGTGAAGCACTAGAAGTATGACTTCCTCTTTGTCTATCGGAAGTCAGGTTGGGAAAACATTCCTTATTAGAACAAAGGAAAGCCAATTAGGAATCCCTTTAGGGCACTAACAGCCAAGGAGAAGAAGACGGCCTGCTATTTCTATTACTTCGTCCAGGAGGACGACAAGTCCTAGCCTATCTTAAAATTCATAGCGCAGACAATACAGCCGGTGAAGGGGTCCGAAAAGAGGTAAGAGTAAGTCTAGTGACACGGAGCCTCTGAAGTGGCTCCCTAAGTTAAAGTTTTTTGAGAACGACTTCTTCCTAGCCGCAGCGGGCCTTTTAATACTTAAGCATTTTTCTAAGGGTACTTGCCGCTCCTATGTTGGTTGGTCTTTTCGTTTAGTTCACCCGACTCATTTTGGTTCTCTGCAGAGTAAGTGAGGACAACATTAACGGTCTTCAAGACCGGGGACGCCACCTCGAAGTAAGTGGGGGCCAAAGCAGACTGTCGTCGGGAAGAGGAGCAACGGTGCCTTGTGAACCAGCAAGACAAGAAGGTACATACTTGAGCCCTGCCTGCCCCAATTTATTGTGATCCATCGTCGGCTTTTAACAAACAGGTTGTCCATACTACAGACGCCCCCTCTGGTACCGCGTAAAAAAAAAAACCTACATTGAGCTTGCCCGTGCGCAAGCACCAACGAATTGAGGGTCGCCTCAATAAGACGACAGTTTCTGCCCCTACCCATACTGGGCGAAAGGGGGACGATCAATCTTCTCCTCCTCGCCATCCAGATGGCCAGTCTACTGGTGACTGAACCCCTAGTCCGCGGGAACCTGCCGACACCCTGAAGACCGCTAGGGCTGCCTCGCAGGTCGCAAGCGGAACTTCCCCAAGTGCCCGGCCTTTGCCCCCGAACGTCATCATGGTCAACCTGGCAGCCAAGTTTACACTTGTTCAGGACTTGGTTAAGTCATGGGACTTAGCTACTTCGGGTACCTCAGACCCCCTCAAGGTCACCGAGGACGAAGTTATTATGGCTGAGCCTTTTGCTCGAGGGGTAAGGGCCGCGATGGAGCGCCGAAGGCTGGAGGGGCTGGTGACCCGGTACCAACGGCGCTGGGAGACAATGAAGGAAGAGAAAGATGCCCGAGAGGCCGAGAAGAAGGATCTGCAGCACCAGCTAGAGGAGGCACTGCCTAAGGCTGAGGCTGAGGCGACTGCGGGGGCTGAGAGGGCGGCCCAGGCCAGGGAGTAGTGCTATCAACAAGGCTGTGCGGACACATGGGAGTACTTACACAAGGTCTTGGTGATGTTAGCTCGAGAATTTCAAGAGGACGCCTACTTCAAGGCCTACCTTCATTATGTCGATGAACGCCAGCAGGCCGAGACTGAGGGTCCGGACCTTGAGGAGATGGAGTTTATCCCCCCTTCCGATGAGGGTGACAGCCTGGGGGACGAGGCGACCAACCCCTTGGATGCTGAGGCCGGGACTCCTCAGGATATGGGCCGTGAGGACAGTGGAGGGCCCGATATATAACCCCCTTTTTTGTTTCTATTTCTATTTTTTTTAAATGCTATATTTCCCCTTTCATCAATGAAAATGCTCATTTCTGATAACAATGTTTCTTACATTGGTCATTGTTCTATTGCATACTTGTTCTTTCTCTGTGGCCTGTATTTTTTTATATGCCATAAGGTAGTAGCCCCCAAGTGAAAGAATAAGTGATATAGCATTTGACTTAGGAACACGTAACCTGCATAGTGACCGGCCATTAAGCCGTGGGGCTAAGAATACAGCGACCAGCTGTAGGGCCGTGCTCAGGGACCCTTAGCCCCTATTGGGGGTTATAGTATTACGAGCTGCCGCAAGGCCGTGCTTAAGGACCCTTAGCCTCCACTGGGGTTAAGAGTATAGCAACCAACCGCAAGGCTGTGCTTAGGGACCCTTAGCCCCCACTGGGGCTAAGTGTATAGTGATCGGTCGTAAGGCCGCGCTTAGGGACCCTTAACCCATACAGGGGCTAAGAGTGTAGCGACCGGCTGTAAAACCGTACTCAGGGACCCCTAGCCCCTGTTGGGGCTAAGAGTGTAATGACCAGTCGTACGCCGTGCTTAGGGACCCTTGGCCCCCACTGGGGATAAGAATACAGCGACCGACCATAAGACCGTGATTAGAGACCCTTAGCCCCCACTGGGGTTAAAAGTATGGCGATCGACCGTAAGACGGTGCTTAAGGACCCTTAGCCCCCGCTGGGGCTAAGAGTATAGCGACCGGCTGTAAGCCCGTGCTTATGGACCTGTAACCCCAACTGGGGCTAAGTGTATAGTGACCGGCCATAAGGCCGTGCTCAGGGAAATGGAGGACTGCATATGGGCGCGAAAGTGGCCACTGTAGGCTTTGTTTTTATTTCTAGTAATTAAGGAGTACATAACTATTGGATGGAAGTGAAAGCATAACCCTAGAAGTAGTGCTTCCTTAGGTTGCTGCTATGCCAGGTCCGCGGTATAGGAAAGCCGCTCGTGGTCTCTAGGTGGTACGTTCTAGGCCGGACTTGGGGGGCAACTTTGTATAGGCCTTCTCAGTTGATGGTGAGTTTGCTATGTTCCCTCGTGATGAAGAACAAGATCACCTATCTGAATAAGCTGCAACCTGACTGCACGATCGTGGAGGCACAGGATGCGAAGCTTGTAAAGGGCCTCTCAAAGAAGAGCATTCCCGCAGATAGAGGGGAGGAGGTCGAGGGCCTCCTAGAGTGCTGCGTTGTTCAGCTCTTCTTGGAAAGTTGTCCATCGATGAGTGTGGAGCGCGACTTCTATGGGTGGGATAGCTTCGGACCCATAGGCCAACATGAAAGGAGTCTCTCCAGTAGTAGTTTTCTCGGTGGTTCGGAGGGACTATAGGACACCGTGCTATTCGTCTGCCCACTTTCCTTTAGTGTCGTCAAGTTTCTTCTGTAGGCCGTGGAGAATGGACTTGTTGGCTACCTCAGCTTGACCATTGGTCTAAGGGTGGGTGACGGCGATGAACCAGGCCTGGCACGCCAAGGTGCCAAGATAGTCGGTGAGCTTATTGGTGTCGAACTACCTGCCGTTATCAAAGATGATTGCACGAGGAATGCCGAAGTGAGTGATGATGTTCCTCCAGATGAACCTCTGCACTTCGGCTGTGATTATGAAAGCAACGGCCTCAGCCTCTATCCACTTAGTGAAGTAGTCGACCGCCACAAAGAGATACTTACGCTGCCTTGTTGCCTTGGGGAAAGGTCCGAGGATATCCATACCCCAAGTTGCGAATGGTAGAGGGCCGAGAATCGGCGTCCTGGGGGTGGAGGGTACTCGTTGGATGGGGGCAAACTTCTGGCACTTGTCGCAGGTCCGTACCAATGTCATGGCATCCTCCTGTAAACTGGGCCGGTAGTAGCCGGTTTGAATGGCAGTCACGGCCAAGGTGCGGCCTCCGGTATGTGTGTTGCAAATGCCCTCGTGTAGCTCTTCTAGTATCTTTTTTCTTCCTCTAGGGTCATGCAACGCAAAAGAGGCCGGGTGAAAGACCTCTTGTACAGAATCCACTCATACAAGATGAACCAATTCGACCATTTCTTCACTTTGGCAGCTTCTTTTGGATCTACAAAAATGGTACCATCAGTGAGGTACGTGCGGATGAGGTCCATCCATGTCGACCTTTTGTCTAACCACAACACTTCATATAGATCTATGCTCCTTTCTGTCAAGGTCTCCCACTGGATGTTTTTAGGCTTCCCATCGTTAGACGAACTCGCCAGTTTAGACAGTGTATCGACCTGCCGGTTCTCTGAGCGACGAATAGCAGCTTGGTGGCCTCCTGTACCCGCCGAACATATGCTGCCATGGTGTCGTCCTTAGCTTTATATGCACCGTTGAGCTGGCTTACAACTAGCTGAAAATTAGAGAATGCCTGGACTGAGTCCGCCCCTGCAGTATGGCACAGCTCTATTCCCGCGATGAGGGCTTCATACTCTGCCCCGTTGTTGGATGCCTTTCACATGAACTTTAAAGCGTGTTCATGCCGTACTCTAGCAGTACTTTCAATGATGAGGTCGGCCCCACTCTCGTTCTTGGTGGACGAGCCATCTACGTACAAGTTCTAGGGCCGGGGTTTCGGCTCGCCCTCTAAAACAGGTGTGGCGTTCTCAGCCAAAAAGGCAGCCAATGCCTGGGCCTTGATGGTTCAAACACCAGCTCGTAGCGCGATAACTTGACGGGCCACTTTAGGAGCTGCCCTAAGGCATCCAACCTCTGAAGGACATTCTTCAGGGGCTTGTTGGTAAGGACCAGGACCTTGTGAACCTTAAAGTAGGGCCTTAGTTTCCGACTGGCCATCACTAGGGCATACGCGAATTTCTCTATAAGAAGAGAGTTAACTTCCGCCCCTGCTAAGGCATGGTGCACATAGTATACAGGGACTTGCTCCTTAGCCCTCTCGACCATAAGAACCGCACTGACCGCGTGCTCCGAAACAGCCAAGTATAGGACAAGGGTTTGTCCCACGAGGGGGCCTGCGATTTTGGGCAGCTGAGCTAGGTGCGTCTTCAGCGCTTGGAAAGCCTCGTCGGCATGCAGGTCCCAAATGATGTTTGCACGCTGCCGTAAGACACGGAAAAATAGCAGACACTTGTCCGCGGACAGGGACATGAACCGGCCTAAGGCAGCTATGCAGTCGGTTAAGCATTGCACTTCTCTGACGTTCCGCGGCGGTTTCATGCCTGATACGGCTCGGATCTTGTCTAGATTAGTCTCAATCCCGCGGCTGCTGATCATGAACCTAGAAATTTTCCCAACCGTACTTCGAACACGCATTTCTTGGGGTTGAGCTTCATGCTGAAGGCCCAAAGTATGCCAAGCGTCTTTTTCAAATCGTGGTTGTGGTCAATGTCGGTCTTGCTTTTCACTATCATGTCATCAACGTAGACCTCCATCATTTTGCCGATGAGGGGCTCGAACAAATTGTTGACGAGGTGCTAATAGGCGGCTTCCGCGTTTTTTAGACCAAAGGGCATTATCTTATAGCAGTGTAGGCCCTGGTCCGTGATGAACGTAGTCTTTTCTTGATTATCCGGGCAAAGAGATATCTGGTGATACTTGGAGAAGGCATCCATAAAACTCAGCAGGGCGTGTCTAGCCGTACCATCTACCAACTTATCAATCTTTGGCAGCGGGTAGCTGTCTTTTAGCAAGCCTTATTTAAATCCGTGAAGTCCACAAACATTCTCCACGTCCCATTGGGTTTCTTTACCAACACCACATTTTAGATCCATTCAGAGTACTGGCACTCTCGAATGAACCCAGCTTCCAACAACTTCTGAACTTCAGTATTGGCCACAACTTCTCTCCCTGGGCCCATCTAGCACTTTTTCCGGACGACCGACCTATAGAGGGGCTCTATGTTCAACCGGTGCTCCATAATGGTTGGAGCGATGCCGGATATTTCCTCAGGTCTAAAGGCGACACATCTCTATACTCTCGCAGAAGTGAGAGCAACGAGAATCGATCGACGGCTATCATATCTCAGCCTAGTTGGACCGTGTGCTCGGGACGTTCTTTCTCGAGTGGAACCTGCTTCACGTCGTCCGCGGCCTCAGGTCGTGGCTGCAGAGGCTCGGTCGAGGTCAAGGTATAGATAATCAAGGCTTCTGGGATCGCGGGAGGTGGTCTGGCTCTGGCCCTTTTCCCCATCTAGGACGGTACGTTAGGCCCGTGTTCCTTTGCTTGTTCTGCCAGGGGGCGAATGCTCACCAAGTAACACTCCCGGGCCGTTCACTGGTCTCCATGTATTTCCCCCACCCTTCCGTCATCAACTTCAAATTGGAGTTGGAGGAGATACAGGGCGATGACGGCTTTCACCTTGTGAAGGTAGGGCATCGTAGAATGACGTTATAGGCTGTAGGCACGTCGATGACTAAGAAATCAACCTCCAGGTTCCTGGCCTTTAGTTTATCACTAAAGTGTAACGGGAGGTGAATCATACCAGTGGGATTCATCTCCTATCCCCTGAAGCCTAAGATGGGGTGCACCAAGGGGACAATATCTCATCCTGGGTGGGTCAGCTTCTTTAAGCAATCCCAGGTGATGATGTCGAAGGAGCTTCCCGTATCAATTAGGATCCTTCGTATAATCGCACTAGTTATTTTTATCTCAACCACCAAGGGATCATTGTGTGGAGAAGCAAAGCGTGGGTTTTCCCTTCTACCGAACACCATGGTGGGTACTATCATGCAGGCTCCCTGCTCAGTCGTGAGCACCTGCTGCACACCTCTGAGCTGAGCCTTCCAAGCTAACTGGATCATACCCTCTACATAACCCCCGACGATGGTCGCTACGACCTCCGTAGAACACTCTTCATCCCACGGTTGGAGCTGTGTGGCCTCTCGTTCACCGCGAAGGAAGCGCATGCTCTTCTTCAGGAAATGGTCGATCTGTCCTTTGTCCGCCAGTTCGTCAAGGGCTTTTTTTAGCTCCTGACACTCAGCATGGTGTGCCCATTCTGCTCATGGAACTCGCAATACTTTTGCGCGTTATGGGGCTTCGGGGGCGCGGTCATTGGCAATGGTCTCCGGAGCATGGGATGTCCCCTAAACTCCATGAGGATGCTCCTAGGGCAGTGGTGAACCGAGGGTCGACTGCCTCGAGTTGTGGCCTCCAGTCTCGGGGGCCGTGGTTTCTATCACCACGATTGGGATTCTATCCACAAGAATTCTTGCCTTCTTCGGGGCATCGGAGTTGTCAGCGCAGATCTTCGTGGCACAAATGAAATCTGCGACCTTCCTCAAGGCCTCGACCAACGTGATCTCCTTTTGCTCAGCTAAGGAGAACTTAAAGCGCACGCTTTTCAAGCTATTCAGAAAGGAGGTATATGCCACCCCGTCTTCTAAATCCAGGATTAGGACCGTCTCCTAGTGGAAGCACTTGATGAATTCAGCTAGGTACTCCTGCTATCCCTGTTTGATCTTAGAAGGGTGGATGCTGGTCCTCCTCTCCTTCTGACTTGTGATGAATTTGCTAATGAATTTGTCAGCCAAATCTTGAAAGCAGGTGACGGTTCCTGGGGGTAAACCATTAAGAATAGCAGGGAAGTAACGACAATATGTAGTGTTGTCCACAGCCTGAACATACATCTGTGCCTTATAAACCCCTAAATGCTCTTCGGGATCTATTGTTCTATCATATAGGTCCATCGTGGGCATCTTGACCTTCCCGTAGCGTGGAGCGTTGATGTTTCCGCGCTGAATAGGGTGGAGAAAGGGAGGCCAACTGGCCGAGTGGCGGTTCCTGAAATCCTGATGGGTGTTTTGGGATGGTGCTCAACCTCGACTACAGAGGGGCTTTTCCTGACCAGCCCACACCTTGAAGTTCCTACTGGGGATCGGTCACCTCATCGAGCTTCACGGCCATGGGCATTCCGCAGGGGAGAGCTTCGAGGATGCTCGCAGCGAGAGCGGTGCTCTGGGGTACGTCGCCGCTCACCTGAGATTTCCCCTCAGGGTTCGAAAGTTTGCTCCTGCTCCTCGAGCCAGGTGGTTCTACTGGAGTGAGTTGCATAGGGGGCAGAGGTAGTGGTGGAGTTGGCCATCTGACCCTGTACTGGGTCGCCGCTCGGCCGGGTGGCAGCGACTGCGCATCGGTCGTGATTCCCCGCATAATATCGACCACTTCAGTTTGATCGAGAGGCCTCTCAATCCTCCTCAATATGATGGGGGGACGGCTCATGCGCATGCTAGTGAGAAGGCTCGCAGCCTTTAGTGGGCATGTAGCCAAAATAAGGGAGTGGCCTTGATGCGTTCGCAGCTTCCATGGCTCTTTGGAATTACTCTGAGACCCGTTGTGTGATGGTATCCGTCATAATGGACATGAAGTTTTTCAGGGCGTCCACCGTAACATAGGCTTCTTTCTCGCAGGGGTGTGGACTGGCTAGTCGTGGGTTTGCCTGTGAGCTCTCTGAGGCATCTTGGACCTTAGGAGGTGCCGAGGTATTGACCGCAGGGGCCTTGTCCTTCCGAGTTCGTGCTCGTGTGGCTTCACTTATAACCATCATTACCGCTCTCTCCCCATAGACGGTGTCAATCTGATTCGGGAGATTCTCGTGGTGTGGAGGAGTTGATGACATGGGATGAAAGAACGGGCTTACCGAACGGCATATGAGTGACACTTGACATCCTTCTCTTCCAAGGTCCAACTTACAAAAAAGGCACCCCCGGGTTGCGGACCGGGGAATGCCTCTCCGACAGTTAAGTCAGTGAAGGATCTGAGTCAAAGGTGAGTAGAGAGAGAACGTAGTTGTGAGTCCAATGAAATGTCAAACTGCCAACCCCTTTCTCGATGTGGGTAGGTGACCATTTATAGTCCCTGTGGTAAGGGGTAAAATAGTAATCTTACTTGGGTTATTCCAGATGGGCCGTCCGTTTGGACAACAGGTTCCTAGGAAGAGCTCCTAGCGGGACCATTTTCAAGAGTATGGGCTTGGCCTGTGAGACTACTAAGATGGGTCTAGTGGGGAGATCTTATTTCCCCAATCAATAGGGTATTCTTTTTCTGGGAACTCCATCTAATGATCGAGATGGTCAAAGGATTGTAGGTTAGTATAAATCAAAGTGGTCATGAAAGAAAACTTTAACTCAAGATGAAGATCAAAAGCAGTTGAGTATGAATCGTCGAAAGGAAAGGCTTTTACAATAGTATCTTCACCATTTTTGAAGGAGTCCATAGGTAAGTAGACCTGGGAAAAATTGACTTGACTTGGAAATCTAACCCGAACCCGCCCGAAAAATTTGGGTTTTAAACGCTGTTTTCTCAACCCGAACCCGAAATAAATTGAACCTGAGAAACCTGCAAATTAGCCGGTCAAACTCGATTTGAACCTGAACCTATCCGCTTGACCCGAACATTATATACTTAGTTTTTGATTTTTCTCTAATTTGTCACTCTTACAAAACTGGTTAGTCATTTTTATTGAATAGTTTAAAAAGACATTATATAACTATTTAATCTATTTACAAATTAAACAATAATAAACTTATTTTTCTTCTCCATTGTCTAAAAATAATATCGTACACAACTTTTAAATGAAAAAAATGTTAAAAATGGATATAAAAGTGCATGAAACAATTATCTAAGCTTTTAAAAAAAGTTAATTTAAAAGAAGACAAGCATTAAAGATGCGTAAGTCATACCATTATATGCTTAGTTAAACAAATTTGTCTAATTATTTTTTGAATTAATTAATTTGTAATAATTTAATTTTTTGATCTTATAAATTCAAAATAATATCTTGTACTTCTTTTATTTAATTTAATTTGGTTTCGTTCTAACTAGTCTTGAAGTACGATGCTAGTGGTATGAAAATGGCTAGCTGTATTCGTATTGGAGTCGGCCCATTAATAAAGTTTTTCCTAATTAGACATTGGTGTGTTAGTTAATAAAAATATTAAATTATTAAATAGATTACTAGTGGTCAAACTGCTACGACCCACTCTAGACAGGTTGCCCTATAAATAGCCGACCCGCTATTAACCTTCTTTCAATGTACGAGTCAATCTATCCAAAACCAAGTTGGGCTTGATTCTTTGCCCGCCCATTCAAGATATTCATATATTATAATACAAAGTTTGAATATTTTTAATATCCTTTTGAGAAATTACAATTATTCTGTCTTTTCATTAAATACTGACAATTTTGAGTAACAAATATCTAGAATTTTTAATTTTGAAAAAAGAAAAATAACTCACAAAAAATGCGCGCTAAACCCGTTGGGTTGATCCGAAACCCGTAAAGCCGAAATACACCCGAATTTTACCTGAACTCGAAATACACCCGACCGTATTTTACCCAAACCCGAATACACTCGACCCGTATTTAACCCGCCAGCCCGAACTAACAAGTCTAGGTAAGCTTGTGTGATTACGAGAAATAGATTCCCTAATCATTTCTGATTTATTCAAAAGGATCAAAAGAGCATAATAATGGTGTCAAGGTGCAAAGATGAAAGGATTACAATAGCATCAAAAAGAAAAGTGACGAATCATATACGTACAAGCTTATTTTGTATTCAAAGTGTTGTCAAAGATGGTCAAGTAGCACACATAAAAATATACAATTAGTAACCTTGAGATTAAGGAAAAAAAGGGGTTAAGAACATTGCGAAAACCAAGGCAAAGAATGAGCTTTATCGTCAGTTTGTTCGATTCAAATTCTCCAAGATAAAGGAAACCGTCCTCTTAGACATAATAAATTCAAGCATAGTAGCAAAAGGGAATAACAAGAATTCAAGCTGATGATAAGGAAGGTAGAAAATGTTAATACTGAAGGAAGAGCTATAGAAAGTAAGTTGGGAATGGATGATTAATCAAACCTAAAAAGGTTCCATTTTAACTTGATGTTAAAATTCCACCAAAAAGAATAATGTGATGAAATGGGAATGGTGGTAGGATATCTGAATAAAAGATTTAGAAAGGTAACTAATCAAGTTACAAAATGGGTTACACGACTTAGATCAACTTACAGGTTAAGGTCAGATGCAAGAGTATCATATAGGAAAAGTGGTCTAGAAAGCAAATGAATTCATAGACAAAGTTTTATCATGATTAAATTTAAAATTCATGAAGGGCATAGTTAGGAAACTCTTACAATAGGCTTAAGATGGACAACAGGTTCCTAGTCCTAGGGGAGAGTATGGGCAGACTACTAAGATGGGTCTAGAGAGGGTATTCATATCTAATGATCGAGATGGTCATCAAAGTGGTCATGAAAGAAAACTTGCAAATTGAGTATGGTTTTTACAATAGAGTCCATTTAGAGGTTGAAAAATCTAACCCGGTTTCAATAAATTTGATGCAGCCGGTCAGGAACCTGAACCTATCCGCTTGACCCGAACATTATATACTTAGTTTTTGATTTTTCTCTAATTTGTCACTCTTACAAAACTGGTTAGTCATTTTTATTGAATAGTTTAAAAAGACATTATATAACTATTTAATCTATTTACAAATTAAACAATAATAAACTTATTTTTCTTCTCCATTGTCTAAAAATAATATCGTACACAACTTTTAAATGAAAAAAATGTTAAAAATGGATATAAAAGTGCATGAAACAATTATCTAAGCTTTTAAAAAAAGTTAATTTAAAAGAAGACAAGCATTAAAGATGCGTAAGTCATACCATTATATGCTTAGTTAAACAAATTTGTCTAATTATTTTTTGAATTAATTAATTTGTAATAATTTAATTTTTTGATCTTATAAATTCAAAATAATATCTTGTACTTCTTTTATTTAATTTAATTTGGTTTCGTTCTAACTAGTCTTGAAGTACGATGCTAGTGGTATGAAAATGGCTAGCTGTATTCGTATTGGAGTCGGCCCATTAATAAAGTTTTTCCTAATTAGACATTGGTGTGTTAGTTAATAAAAATATTAAATTATTAAATAGATTACTAGTGGTCAAACTGCTACGACCCACTCTAGACAGGTTGCCCTATAAATAGCCGACCCGCTATTAACCTTCTTTCAATGTACGAGTCAATCTATCCAAAACCAAGTTGGGCTTGATTCTTTGCCCGCCCATTCAAGATATTCATATATTATAATACAAAGTTTGAATATTTTTAATATCCTTTTGAGAAATTACAATTATTCTGTCTTTTCATTAAATACTGACAATTTTGAGTAACAAATATCTAGAATTTTTAATTTTGAAAAAAGAAAAATAACTCACAAAAAATGCGCGCTAAACCCGTTGGGTTGATCCGAAACCCGTAAAGCCGAAATACACCCGAATTTTACCTGAACTCGAAATACACCCGACCGTATTTTACCCAAACCCGAATACACTCGACCCGTATTTAACCCGCCAGCCCGAACTAACAAGTCTAGGTAAGCTTGTGTGATTACGAGAAATAGATTCCCTAATCATTTCTGATTTATTCAAAAGGATCAAAAGAGCATAATAATGGTGTCAAGGTGCAAAGATGAAAGGATTACAATAGCATCAAAAAGAAAAGTGACGAATCATATACGTACAAGCTTATTTTGTATTCAAAGTGTTGTCAAAGATGGTCAAGTAGCACACATAAAAATATACAATTAGTAACCTTGAGATTAAGGAAAAAAAGGGGTTAAGAACATTGCGAAAACCAAGGCAAAGAATGAGCTTTAGTCAGTTTGTTCGATTCAAATTCTCCAAGATAAAGGAAACCGTCCTCTTAGACATAATAAATTCAAGCATAGTAGCAAAAGGGAATAACAAGAATTCAAGCTGATGATAAGGAAGGTAGAAAATGTTAATACTGAAGGAAGAGCTATAGAAAGTAAGTTGGGAATGGATGATTAATCAAACCTAAAAAGGTTCCATTTTAACTTGATGTTAAAATTCCACCAAAAAGAATAATGTGATGAAATGGTTCAATGGTGGTAGGATATCTAATAAAAGATTTACAAAGGTAACTAATCAAGTTTGCACAACAATGGGTTACACGACTTAGAATGGACTTACAGGTTAGGTTGTGTCAGATGCAAGAGTATCATATAGGAAATTGGTGAGTGGTCTAGAAAGCAAATGAATCTTATAGACAAAGTTTTATCATGATTAAACAAGTAATATTCATGAGGGCATAGAATAGGAAACTCTTACAAGGCTTAAGAAAAGAGTTGGGAGCAACCTCGAAGGCCATAGTTTCATCAAAAGCTTGCTTTGGTTGAGTATTTGAGGTAAAAGGTTTCAATATTTAACTTGTAGGATAACAAACAAACACTGACAGTGACTTTCAATGAAGTGATTCCTCCAACAAAATCAACAATACTATAAATCCAATGTATCGTCTTGAATAGGTAAAGTTTAGAATCACTCATGTTCTCTAGGAAAAGAAATACAAGAATCTGCATTGCTCACAAATATGAAGTTCAAGGGGAAATAAGGTTAGATAGAAAAGGGTTTAGGTTATTCACAAGAAGAATAGACATTGAATGGCATTAGAAAGGAATGTAATACAAAGTAACACCATAAGAGTCGCTAACAAGGGTAAGAGGTGGAAGAATTTCCACCTTATTCCATTACTTAACATAAAGATTTTGACTTATGAATAAAGCTCAATGGAAGGAAGTATTTATGATGTAATACATCTACCACAATTAAGCATCCAAGAGAATAAAGAATCAATGTGCATTAGATGAAATTGTGATTTAGCATGTGTTGACATAAGGCACTGTTCTAAGTGAGCAACTGATTGTGATGGAGCAATCAAGATTTTTTTATTGAAAGAATAATAATTTTATTGGATTTAAACTTTGCTTGCTACATTCTGGCATAGGCTTGTGCCAATCAATATGAAGGTATTGTGTGATTGATATTATCCAAGTTTGAAAGAAAGGGTTCTAACTCGTTAATCTTTACATAAAAAAAGCAACTACCTCACTTCTTCTGTGATCTTACATTAGTAGACCCAAAGTCAAACTTCGTAATAGCACTTCAAATATAATTTTGAAAGCTGATTGTGTCTTCTAACAAGACTCTTATAGTGGTTACATAGTACTTGGCTACATATATACTAAATCCTTGCTAATATAGGTACCACTATTCTATGACATGAGCCTTTGAGGTTCTATCTTGACTACTAGAGTTATTAAAATCTATACTATTTGGTTATTCTATACACCCATATGTGACTATTTATTCAATTGGTCAGGGTATAAGTCCATATGTGTGTGTGTGTGGGGGGGGTGGGGGTGTGTGTGTGTATTAATATATATTAAAAAAATCCATAACTATTTCACTCTCTCATTGTTTATGATAGGCATAGGTTAGGGCTAAACATTTTTCAACATAAATCTTTTTTATCAATCTTACACCATTTATAAAAAGAAAGATAGCCTTAAAAGTTCTCCAATGGGTTTTGTTTACTCAAGAGATCAAACATTCAAGTTCCTTTAAAGTGACATCCTCAAAATCAACTATTAAAGTATCCCACATGGTAAATTTTTACTAGGTGCATACACTTTTCAACGTCATTAAAGTCATAAGCTTCTTAATCCTTCCTAACCTCTTCATTACATAGTTATACTTCCAAGTGAACTCTTCTCTCGCTTACTCTCTCCCGCCCCCTCCCTCTTTTAGTTGTACCATGCACATCTCAGTATCTCACTACAATCGCATGTCTACTCAACAATAGATTCAATTAAGAATCAATTATGCCATTCAACTTAAAATTTCCTTAAGAGTCTCATACCTTGTTTATCATTGATCCTCAAAGAAATCTTATGTGTCCTCATCAAGAGTTATCTTGATCACAACAACAACTTTAATGCCAGTACCGTTAGTTAATCACAATTTTGGATTTCCACATAACTTTCCTTCATTCTTTTATTTTTATAAATTCTTAGAAAGTAATACACTTCATCACTTCTCAATAAACGAGCACATCGTATATAATTTCAATTAATGTAATAGTTAATTGTTCATCCCTAGATAGTAATTAAATACCCATAATTTGAGCTTTAAGAACCAAACAAAGAAAGAGTCAATAACCTTGGCTTTTTACATATCATCAGTGATCTTATCATATCGTACAAAGCATAAGTATGCATTATGCATGCATCATTCTATCATAGCGTACAAAACATATATTACATCAAAAGTGACATGGCATAATACTTACTAACATTCAAGTTTTAGGGAGTTTATAGTTGTCTCTTGATTTACCTTAGCCTTTCCTTATAGGTTCTCATATAACTATAGGGATTTTCTATGAGTTATTATCAAAGTCCAATAACCTACATAAGCAGTAGCTAAGGAAGATCTATCTAGTTGGCCATCAATAAAATGGACAAACAGTGATGTAATAGAGAACAAAGTGTAAACTTCCTAAATGTCCTACCTAAAACATACGAGATAAAATATTCAAAGAATGAGTTGAAGCCCATTTTATTATTTAAAAAAAGAAATTTATTTTTCAATGAGTACACGCATTTCAATTCATCTTAATTCGAAGTAAGACCAGGAGAATATATGTAAAACTATTATTACTTTATTATGTTAGTGAGCCCTTTACATTGGCACTTATGATCATTGGGTTCCCCTTCGTATGGCATACCCATAAGGATTGGGAAGTTTGGTCTTCCAAAATTGGTTGACACTAGCCATGTATAATGATATGAACTAATATGATGTGATTTGTTATGGATGGCTCACATTATTATGTGGCAAAATAATAGTTGAAAATAATTTATTAAATACTTGTATATTATAAACTTTGATATTTATAAGAGAATATGTGAATTTTTTATGGGTACAGATAGTAAACGTACTTTTTTTGGAAATATGTCCTCTCGATTAAGAATTGACTGGTACATGGCTCGTTGGCGGTGACCTCATCTTCTGATTCAAACATACTCTAATATTATCAATATTTTATGTAATTTTTATTTTGCATAAATGTAGTACACTTGGGTATGTTTATTGATTGGGATAGTCTATAATTTCTGCTCTCTAATTTTTTATTATTATTATTATTGCTGTTGTTGTTGTTTTTGTTGTTGTTGTTGTTGTTATTATTATTTTTGTCATTGTTGTTATTATTATCATGATCATGATCATCATCCTCTTCAGGGAATGCTTTTATTTTTTATGTTGTGAACCTCTAACATCCATTCTACACCCATGATTTCTATTTGATGTGAAATAGTTCAGTCAGAAAGGTAAGGTTAGCATAATTCCCTTCATTACAATGAGTCAATTGCCACACAAAACTAGAGGCTAGAAGGTACTTCTTTCAAAATTAAAGTGGATTTTACATGTTTAATTAAAAAGTATTTTATCTTGTCATTACCTATGCAGTAAAAATTAGGACTTTGGTCTCCATTCCTATTGATTTATCCTACTCCTATTTCATCTTCCCCTTAATTTGATAAATCATTACTTGCTATGCCTTAATAATTAATTTCTAATCATACTTTACCAAATTCTCTTTCCAAGCAGCTAATTGATCACTTTTTTCAAACTATTTTTAAATTGATACCTCACCAAAGCTAATCACTCAACCAGTGATTTCGCCAAGCTCATTTGAGTTGCATGCACTGACTTGTTCACACTGAAATTTCAATTCAAAGTAGAGTTGATTCTTGGAATATAATATCTCAATTAATTCAAGGTTTGAAATTCTCTTTCTTCCCTCCATATCCAACCTTTCTCAATAACAAGATTTCCCTTCATAGGTCAATGTCAAGACTTCAAATCAACTACTAATCTTCCCTTTTAACTTACAGAAGTTATTAGCTCTATGAACTTAATATTATTCTATTCGACAATAGATATGAGGATTGTACTTCAGCCTATTCAACTCACCCACATCAAAAACCCATTCAAAACGTTTAATATAATATTTAAATTATGCTAATCATTCCTAAATTTCAAATTTACTCATTTTCCTCTCTTCATTCCTCAAGTTGCTTTTCACCAATCAACTCTAATGAATTACCAACTATTATATTCAACCCAGAATAGCCTTATGATCTTTTAACTAACAACACTTTTAAAAAAGTTTTAATAAAGCACAACAATTTTCAACACTACTAAGCCCTTCCTAAAATTTTGCATCCAACACTCCAAGCCCTAATTCATTAGGATTATTAGATGCCAGTAATATCAACTATCGAGTGTTCCACGGGAAATTCGAACCTCAAAAATACATCCCGCTACCTCCAACTATGCAGGTATTTATTTGTAGTAATCTATAGTCATTTTCTATTATTTTTTCAGATAATTTCTAATGATATTTCTCTTAAAACACCACAAAGATATGAAATTCAAGCTGCCTTCATTCATTTTGAAGTTTAAATTTTCTAAAAGCTACAATCTAAAATGACCTCTAGACTATTGAAATTAAATACTCCCAAAGTTTGGGGGCACTAGGAGTTATTTTTGAAGTTTGGATCTTCCATCCAATACCCCTGAAGTTCAAATTATTTGCGTCAAATAATCCTTTCATTTGATCTCAATAAAACAAAATCAATACCCCAATTCATGTGTAAACACTGTCTAGACCCAAATAAATAGACAAAATTCATCAACTGAAGAGAATTCATCAAAAACATATGAAAGTAAGTGGAAGAGATTTGGGTTTTATCTCAGAAAATTAGATAAAATAAGCAAGAGGAAAAGGAAGGTAGGTAGGTGTAGTGGGGGAGTATGTGGTAGGGGGTTTTAATGTAATGGTAGAGGCTAAAAGCTGGTAGCAGATGCAGCCCAGTAGTGGTTGCCGAGCAGGGGAGTAAGAAGAGAGGGAATGAGGAGATGTGGCTTTGGGTAAAATACACGCATCATTGTAATTTTTTTATGTTTGTTTTATTCTATTCTTTTTCTTTCTTTTCTTTTTCCTCATAGTTTTATCTTGTTAATGTTGAGTGCTTTGATTTTTTTTCTTCCCTTTCCTATTATTCTTTTGAATTGTTTTCTTTCCTTTTATTAGCTAAATTGACTAATTAATTAACTGATTTTATAGCTTATTTATCTATTTATTTCTTAAATCATTTTGAATCACACCAACCTAAATAATAAAACTTAAGTATATCTTTTCTAAACTAAACTTGGACATCTATATACATATTCCCCATCATAAATTTGATTATTATATTATTTACCTTGGTACTAAATAATTAAATGGACACATTTTTAAAATCCTTAACGAGAGGCCATTGACACCACTTTAGCTCTATAGGGCATGTAACTTCCTAATATTGAATTGAAGTGCACACACTTAAGTTTTATAAAACTTGATTAAGTAAAAGGTAATTAAAATAAATCAAGTTCGGTTCATTGCACCCACCAAGTAACATTTATTTTCCTAAGAAGATAAAGACAAGATTAAATCTAAAGGCATTATTATTGCCTGTGAATAGGACCCATAAGTAGGATGCCTAATGTAAGTGTAACATAAAAATTTCCTAAGATTATTTCAAGTCTTGCTCTCATAGAAAGTTCTCAATGGATTCACCATTGTAAAAGACCATGACTTGACAAGCCCCTACCCCATTGTAAAATCTCTCTTTTATTTTTAAAAAAATATTTTATTTGGGGAAACATACAAAAAGCTGCATGGTTTCTAGGCTAGCATAGGAAATTGTATGGTTTCAATATGGTTTCTGAGTTGCTAGTAGTTTCCTAAACCCATTTGATGTTTCGGCTTCCCCCCCTTTTTCATAAGATATTTAATTTTCCCATATTTGGACAAGATGATTTAAGTAGAGCTCTCTAGGAAGTCTTTTTTGTTTTTTAAAAGAAAAACTATCAAAAAACTAAATATTAGGTTTGATGAAAAATTATTTTCCTAACTAGGCCCTAAACTGAAAGAAAAATCGCAGGGACATGAGCCTTGTTAAAAGAAGGTTTATGAAAGGTCCTTTAGTCATCTCTAATGTGGTGACCATTTGATTCGATTAATTTGAGCTAAAAGATCCAAATTTAGTGCGGAGGTACAACACCTAGACATGATGTTTATGAGTATTGCCCATTATTACTAATGACCCTACACATCAGGTTGGAAAATTAAATTACTACAATCGTTGGTCCCACGGTATTGATACTCATCTAAATTAGGTTGAATACCATGAGAGAACTAATCACAAATAAAAACTTAAGCTCATCACAATTAAGTAAATGCTGATTCAAGGATATTGAACAAAACAAATCAAGTATCCTGAGCAAATAACAAAATGTAGGAAATAAATCTCGCTAAATTTGTTCACAAAGCTCATTTCTTCAATAGGGCTATGTCTCCGCCTAAGGGTCCTTCTCAGCATTTAAATCTTTTTTAATAATCTTTTGAGATTACACATCCAAACATCTATCTAAGGATCCCGACAACCACCCTTCATGTTTCAATTGAAAATTTCGCATAGAACACCTCTTGGACTGGACAGCTCCCTTAAAGCCTTCTTAATTGCAAGGTATGTTCTGCCAACTCCCATTTCTCATAATAACTCTCAAAGTGTATAAAGACTACAAAGGATTTGCAATACAGTCTCTCAAGAATATAAGAAGAACACTAAGAGTATAAGATTTTACAGTTCTTGCGTTGTGTACTGTACTCTTTAAGCTTTAGCCAAGTCCTTTATTTGTTGGCTTCAATCTCTAATAGGATTTTTGTTACTAAAGAAGATACTTGTTGGATCTTATGAAATATTCTGCTACATAATCTTTTTAACAGCTAGCAGCTAGTTCAAGGGTCTTACTGTTGTTTCTTGTAGCTTTCTATCTTAGGATCCGCAACATCAGGTGTTGGTTTCTTGTAGCTTTAGGGGAAAACTCAAAGCCTTCTTTAAATGTCGTAGCCATTGCTTTCTTCTTTTGTGAAAGTAGAAATGTTTCTTTCAAGCTGTTGATGTTGATAGCTGTAACGCCCCCAAAATACTAATGACATGATTACTAAAAATTGCAGTGGAAGACTCAGTAAACAAAGACACTACCGTCGTCCTGATAAGGACAAGGCTAACTGAACCATTTAATCCTAACGTTCACGATCACAATCATAAACTGTATTAAACTGATACACTTTAAGACCAAAGTCTATGATAGCTCACTTCAATACCATTTACTTAATCATACCATGTGCTAACTCGCACTCCACACTACACACATGTATATTGAATATAGACCTTGAGGTTGATCCCAACACTCGTGCTATGCTGAATCCACTGTGAGCATCTGATGACTTTCAAAATGGCTTGCTAAAAGGAGAAATATGTGATACTTCATCACCTAAAATGAAAAACATAAAAACAATTCGAAACATGAGCAAAAACTTAGTACATGTATTCCTGTATTGTAAAATGAGCATAGAAATACTGTTGATGGGTACCCGTCTTTGCAATTCATTTAGTTGGCAATAACAATGAAAATGAAAGTAATATGAAATTAAATTGCTCATTATTATCTGGATGTGAACCCCTTGCACTGATATGACCTATACATAGGTGTACACCTGCCAATCTGACTAAGAATTAGCCTGAAGCCGTGCGAGTAAATGATGGGCTGACGCCCTATAAATGATAACTGACGAGGTCACAAGTTAAATGGCAAATCACTGTATAAACTGATTCATTGATAAACTCATTAAAAGTTGTAACTTAATAGACATGATCTGCTTTCTGAAGATACAGGAAATGGACGTGCCTTGAGTCTTTAAAAATGCCATCTGACTTGATACAAGTCAGCTGTTTCATAAATGTCATCTAACTTGATAAATATGTTCTGACTTGATAACACTTATGCATGATGAGAAATGATAACTAGGCCTCAACTCTATTTCATAAATGTCATTGTAAGTATGTGTAGTCAGTAAATGATCCTTACTCGCATAATTGAGTAAGTAAAAGTATGTGTAACAGAAATTGAGTAATTAAATGGTATACATAACTTGTGTATTCCAATATAACTTTAAAATTGAATTGATGAAAGTAATTAAATTTGATAAAAAGTAAATGAAAATAAAATAGTCCACAATGAGATAAATGGGATTACAAGGGAAAAGGCCTTGATGGTGACAATTGATAGAGTGGTTGTGGCCTTTTCTGAAGTAGGTTACTCAACCAAAATTCATGAAATCTTACAGAAAATTTGAAAATAATATGGAAAATCTACAGTAAAATTTTTAAAATTTTCCTCCAAGTATATACTGCACAGAAATTGCAATAACAACCTGATTTACACCCAAGCAGGTCAGTTCACTTCAAAAATTCATAACTTTCATTCTAGACTCAAATGAGACTTAAGACCCCAATATGAAAAGATTAAGAAGTCCCCAAAAACTTTCATTTACAACACAAAACGTGATTCTCACAATACGGTTCCCAAAATGGGGCTAAAACACAAGTATGTTAGTTTTTGGTCCAATCTGCATAGGTTTGGTAAAACGACCATAACGTTTTCCACAGACCTCAGATTAAGACGATTCAAGAGGCATTTTAAAACTAACACACTGACCTATATACCCACTAAAAATCATAAGTTTTGGATGGACCATTCATTACCAGTTTAATCCCAAAGTTAGCCCTAATGTCCTGAAATTCCAGCCATTCACTGATTTAACTTTCTCTTTTTTTTCACATAAAACTCACTTGAAATCATTTCAAATTGCCACAACAAGATATAAAAAGATCATTTAAGGCCTCATATACATATCTAAACTCTAAACAACTTCATTAATACATAACTACATAATTCGTATCCAAAACAGAGTGGTTTTCTTCAAAATTCCATAACTCACTGATTACACCTTCCAAATTCATGACATTGTGCCAGAAAATCCCAAATAATATTAAGAAGCTACAGTAAAAATTTTAGAATTTTTGGACAATCCTATAATTCCCAGAATTTTCGACAGTGGCATTTAAATAAATACAAAATCATGAAAATCATGCTCTTGATCAAATACCCATGACTCCAAATATCTCCAAACTCAATAAAAATTGCACAATAACTATTAATTTGATCATCTAAGCATAGCCCACAAATAAAACAATTGTAAAATTCAAGATAAAACAAGTTAGGGTTTTGGGACAAACCTCATTTTAGACTTGAATTAGAGAGAGAAGGAGGATGTTTTGAGTGATTTGACGGGTTGGTCATGATAGCTAGCAGCAACGGGAACTCGGGGTAGCTGGGAGGTGGCCGAAAATGTGACCGGAACCACCAGAACTAGCGGCACAAGGGGGCAGCAGCTGCTGCCCCTGTTTCTGCCTGAAGACCGTGGGGAGGAGAGAGGAAATGGAGAGATGGGCTTGTGATTTTTGCTAAATTCTTTGTGGCTGGAAATTCTCAAGTATTAGCAACATGTGGCTGAAATTTTCCACCCAAAAAGTAGCTTTTTGCTAATTAAAATTAGGTGCTAAGATGAGTACTTAGTGAAATAACAAAGTTAGCAAGGTTTTAGGCTTTTGTTTTGGGCCCAACAAGCTAAGTTTGGGCTCGAAAAATTATTTGGAGTGTTGAACAAAGATAAAATTTTGTATTGCTTGGGATTAAAGTTTACCGAAGGTAAGAAAATAATTCATCACTAATTTATACTCACCGAAGCCTAATATCGATTCACCCGAGATTTAATCAATCAACGAAACTCGAATTAACAATCAATGAAACTTGAGTTGCATAGTGGTGCCCAAAATGAAATATCTCTCAACCGGGATGATTAAATACGATAAATGAAGGTGGAAAATTTAAATAACATCATGCAATTCGTTAAATAAATAAATTGAGTGTAATTGAATTTAATAAACATGATTTGGTTAAGCAAATAACCATGAGTGATTAGGTCAATAAACATGATAAAGTAAATGAATAAACATGATTAATGAAATAAATAAAGATGATTTAGATAAATGAATATGAGTTAGGGTCGGGTTATTACAACAACTTCCTCTTAAGGTAAGTTAACTTGCAGTCTATACTTTGCAAAATGCTAAATCGTACCCATTCTCAAAGTGGATGAACTTGCTTTCTTTCTCTCCGTAAATCACCAGCTAGCATTTTAGTGATTGCTAAAAAATTAATGTTGCATTTGAACATATTCCTTCCATCCCATAATCATTATCAAAAACACCCATTTCTATAGTCCCATAATGATGTTGAAATTCTCTTTTCCAATGCCTTATTAAAATTTTTAACTATTAAAAAATGATATTTATCCAATCACATGTTGTTGTGTCATCTACAAATGTATTTCTAAATTAATGTGCTAGAGGCTTAAAGAGGTTGTCTCATTGCTAATTAATCTAACTCAATGTGCATTCATTCCAGGTAGGAAATTGGCTGATAATGTCATGTTGTGCTAGAAAATTACAAAGGGATATTATAAACAAACTGGCCTGCAAATATGTATCATGAAAATTAATTTTAGAAAAGCATAAGACTCAGTGGAACATCATTTATTGAAGAAGTGCTAAATTTGTATTTCTTCAAAAGTTTATTAATTTCGTAATGATTTACTTGAAAAAAAATTGTTATTTTTCAGGGAGTACTAATGTTTACTATGTGCTTTTGCAAGCTTTGCTTAGACAACAGGCATGTAAATGAACAGTAATAAGTCCCAAATGGTGCTAGCTACTGTTGCACGAAACATCAAAGAAGAACTGTTAAAATTAATAGGATTTGAGGAAGCTAAAGTACCTTTCAAGTATCCAGGGGTCACGATTAGTGTTGACGCTATCATCCTCTTATTGTCAATTGCTAGTTTCAAAAATTAACAGAAAAATTCAAACTTAGAAAATGAGAAATTTATCATATGCTGGCAAAGTGGTTTGAAATAATAGTGTGCTCGTAGGGGTATTCAATTTCTGTGCTTCAAATTTAATATTGCCTAAGGACCTGATTAAAAAAAGTGGAAGCAGTTAGCAGAAATTTCTTATGGAGTACAGATTCCTATGTGAGAAGACCTTTGGTTGCCTAGCAATAAGTGTGCCTGCCCAAGTCCAAAGGAGCGATAGGGTTAAGAAGATTGTAGCAATGGAGCTGGGCTATCATGGCAAAGTATACATGGGTAGTTGCTACCACGAAAGAATCACTTTGTGTGAGATGGATCCATGCTCATTATTTAAGGAAGTAATGCCAGAGGGATCTATATAACTATACTTAAAATTGAGTGATTACACCTTGATTAGGCACTTGATAATCACTCATTGGATGTGAATATTATTTTCTTTTCTCTTTCCTAAATTATTGACTTTAGATGTTAATTGAGATTTATTAACAAGAGTAATCAGATCAAATTAATGTATTCATTCAACTCATAGGTTTCACTTTGTATCCAAAAAGTTACTAATTTTTAATTTTGTGTTTCATCTTTTCTTTTTTTTTAAATTAAGTGTTAGTATCTTCTTAAAATATGTGTAAATTTTATATTCCTAATTTAAAATTATATGTATAATCGTAAAATCATAGATGAATAGTGTTAGAAATAGTATTTTAAAAAATTATGATTTAAAGTAAATTATTTTATTATAGTTTCATTAATATATATTCTACAAATATTTTAGTTCGTCAACTTAATAAAAAAATCAGATTTTTTAGTTGTAGCCTTAATATTGATTAAGAATATATAAAATGGCTATCAACACTCAATTTTTCCTTAATGCTTTAATACTTTCATATTTTTATAGGGAAGTATATCTAGTTAATCATATTTTAATTTTCTTTGAATCAAACTTTTGTAACTAATGATATTTGTAATTGAGCCTTCTTTATTTAACTTATTATGTGTGGATTAATTTCATTATATTAACCTGAATTAATTGTAATAATGTTTTCCCTTTTAAGAGGAAGTATGATATAGTTATAGTCAGAGAGTGATAGAGCAAGACAGTGATGAAATCTAGAAGTTGAGTTTCACATTCCATTGACAAAGATGCATTAATGGCTATATTAACTATGTATGTCGCAATTGGTGACTTAAAATTACATAGGGCCCTTAGACTATTATTTATCAAAATAGTAAATTTATTTTGATGAATGACAATAAGGGTTTTGCCCGATAATATATTTATTACATACATATTTGCTTATTAGATAGAAATATGTTTAAAAAACCATACCAATACATGTGAAGCATGGGTTTAACACTAGTTATACACCTAGACCATACTCACATCGTGTATCGGAAAAAAAAAGACTCATGCAATTTTCTAAAATTTCGATTTCAGGGTCAAAAGGAGGTGCACAATGGAGTGATGAGTATACTAAAAAAAATGGGTATGAATGGCTAATCAAATATAGTTCTAAGCTTATTTGGATGGCCTTAGGATGGAACAAAACTAATCACCCTAAATATGGTTTCCTGCTTTGGGTTATACTTTAGAACAAGCTTCAAGTACTTAAACGGATTGTATTGTACAATAATGATGCAGAGCAAGGCATCGAAAAGAGTTCCCTAAATCCAAAACAACTTCATGGTACTGATCAAGCCAAGGAAGACCAAGGCAAGCAAGCAATGGCACAACAGATTCACTCCTTATTCTACTGTTCCAATCTATAACTGAGTATGGTTTTGGATGGCATAATCCTTGGAGTTTTTGAGATGTCCTGTGGGAAAGACCTACTTTTTAGGACTCCCTAAGATGTCTTAGTTTCACTGAAGAAACTCGATTTTGGCCTAAGTATTAAGCATTTTGCTACAGTGGTCCAAAACAATGAAGGTATACTGTGGGAGTTTCAGTCTGCCCACATTGAAAGATTAGGTGGGATCACCACCTAAAACTTGATTTAGGGCTAGTATTTTTCTTTAGGATGATACCCAACATCCTAAGGTATCAAGGTATGAAGAAAAATCTAAGTCATGACAAGTTCTTCATGGTGATTTAGCTACATTTTGCCAACCATTATGGTTTGGGCTCATTTCTAACCCGTGAGTTCTGGTTGGTTCTTGCACCTAAACTCGATCTAGAGTTTATTGTTCTATTCAGGATGCTTATTAACATCCTAAGGAACTAAGCCATGCATTAAAATTAGTACCAAATCAAGTGTAGGTTGGGGAACCAACTTGATGATTTTCAGTGCTAACCCAGGTTCATTAAGTCTAAACAAGTTGTTTTGACTTTGCTATGATATTCCTTAATGGGGAAGGTTTTATGACCTATGTACTTGCTCCCTTCGCTCTTTAGACATTCAGAAACATCATCATAGCTACTGTGGCAGCTTTGGAAGGTAAGTTGGTCAATTGGCTTGAAATGTGACAACCACTTGCTTTTGGATTAGATAGCTCCAAAGTGGACAACCAATAGCCTACCTTTTCTCTCTCTCCCATGTGCAAGTGCCCTATTTAGGGATAATTGATCATGATCAATCTAAAGTTTACCCTTAGCAAAATGTATTAGCTAGACTCACACTTGTAATTAGCTTAGGCTAAACTTGTTTTACAACTTTAGTTTAGCTAAGGTAGATCAAGGTTCCTAAGGAGCCTGCCTACTCATTTGGTAGCTTAGGGATGTGTATCTAAGCTTGCTTGGCTGCTTATTGTAGGCAGAATCCATGAATGAAAAGCTCAACTTCATATTTTACACAAAACTCCCTCAAATTCTCACTTTAAACAATCATATTGGTTGCTAAATTTAAGTGGTTTACTTTAATCTAAACTTAGTGGCATAGCGTTTATAGTTTGGAAGGTGGAATCCTTGATTAGCTTAGGTGGTAGCATTGCCTTTATCCCATTCACATCCTTTATTTTGGTTCAACTCCCTTACAGAACCAGAATCAAACTTGATCCAGATTGCAAATAGATCACATTGCTTGAGCTACTTAAGCTCACACATCAAATACTCAAACCTTAACTAATTATCCTATGTGTAAAGAGCATGAGGAAACACAATCTTATGTCCTCTTTAAATGCTCTTTTGCCATTAAGGTAAGAGAGAATTTTTTTCCCTGGTTGAAGGTGCCCAAAAGACATATCTTATATCTGCATCACATTATATGGTTGCTTAATATGAAAAAGAACCAGTAGATGAAGAGTATCATAAGAGCAACAGTTGTTGCTATGTTCGATCAGATTTAGTGACACATGAATAACATTATGTTCTCTAGATAAAAGCCTGATCATGTGTTGATTGTTAGCAACATCAAGGAGATAATTCAATTGAGATTTTATTTCCTTGAAAAGTCAGTTAAGTCTTTGGATAAGTGTATGAAGTGGTTGAATTGATATGTTGCTTAAAGATAGCCTTCTGCATCTAATATGTGGTCATTTCTAAGTAGTTGCTTGTTGTTAATGAAATCACTATTTTCTTACCCAAAAAAGAAAAAAAAAATTGTTTTTATCATATAAACTACATCTAATGCTTAGCTTGACATATTTTCAAATTTTGACTAAGTTATGTGCAAGGAGCCTCGACCCCGGTGAACCTATCATGGGTCATGGTCCCCTGTGAATGGTCGGACTTGTTTTCTAGGTATTTATTTTTTAAATTTTAAAATTGGTTATCAATATCTTTTCTCTTTTTCCTTAAAAATCAAAATCTGGCAGATCAATGTACTGGATTGGAAAATTTGACCAGAATTCTGATCTAGGAACCCGATCAGGTTCCTGGGCTAGAATCAGGTTCAATTCCTTGATCTAGTTCCTGGAAGTATTCACTACCTGATCTAGGAACTAGACAGCTAGCCTGATCTTAGGCCAGTGCTAGGCCCGAATCTTGGTCCAGATAGTCAAACTATGTCAGATCTAGAATCTTTATGCTAAAAATTAAAATAAAAAAATAAAAGTAAAAGAATGAAAGCAATAAAATTAATCTTTGAAGCGAATCATAAACTGATAAAGACAATGGAAGGGACACTGAAAAGGACAATTCATTCGCTTCACAAAAGATTTTCAAAAGGCCCCTAAGTAATCCTGACAAGGGGCCCACCTTGACTCCATAGGTTCGAACCGGGGATCTAGATTCATAGGCATTGATACGGTGATGTGATGGGGTGCATCACATCACCACCCGTCATCACATATGACCTTTACTATTCAATAAGAGAAATCAGATCTGAATTACACTATCACATAGTCATACACCAAATTAGTATGAATCATATAAAAAATGCAAAAAGGTACAATGTTTAGTCCAAAATAAAGTAAACAATTACCGCGGGTGGGGAACTGCCTAAAGATACATGACACGCACTGCAAGCACATGGTTGTTGTAGCCTAGATTAAAATATCGTCCACATGGGTCAATTCAATCTATTAAGTTTTATCGTTCTAAACTGCTAAGCGAAATAAGTATTTAATTGGATTGTTTATGTACACTAGATGATCATTTTGTAACAAAATTGGGAATTCAATCAAGGAAAAGCATCTAGGGATTTGTTTTGCCTTGCAATGAGTTAGACTCTTGAAAAGAGCATATGCTTTTCTCAAGTTTGGATGATTCAAAGAATAACAATTAAACATAATTTAATCTTTTCTCTTGAAATAAACCTAATTATGTAAAGTAATTCAATCACCATTCTTTTAAAGGTTCTTATTTTAGTCTAAGTCAAAGATCTTGATTCCAACTTTCCTCTCAACGTGCGATTCTATTTTAAAAACCACTAAGTCAAGCCCAAACTTTCTAATCAAATAGTGGGTTTCTCCTTTGGTGTTTCACCCAACTATGTAAGCATATGTAAGCAAATTGGCCAAAATCACTCACATCCAGTCAAACACAACATAGATTGAATCAATCCAAAATGATTAAGCACAAGTCTAATATAATTAGGAATCAAATGCCATTGTTTTGGCTAGCAAATCCCTAGACTAAAGAAAACTATTGACTGATGATTACAACTAAATCAAAATAGTTCAAACTAAAAAACATTAATCTAACTAGAACAAATCAAAAAGGAGTTCAAGAAGTAAGAGAAAACTATGCTTAGCAAAATGATATAGTGGATGAAATTTGAGTGAGACGAGAGATAAAGAGGGGAGAAATGCCTCCTCTTTCAACCTAGAAACCCCTTGAAATAGCAAAACTTAATCAATCTCAGCCGCACAATGAACGTGATAAACCTCTAATTTTGCTATTTTTGACCCCTTAATTTCATAAATCTTCCTCACATGTTTCTTTGATTCAGTGGAAGATTTGATCATATGTGCTTCTCTTTGCTCGTAATTCTTTTATTTAGACTAATTTGCCTTTTTTATAGATATGTTGGTCCTAGTTGGAGGGATTTTTGCATTTATCAACCCATAGATGACCAATGAAGCGATGTTTCACCAAGGGAAGAGGTTCAACAGCCAACAGATGGGGTCAAAGCTCGAAGAATTGGAGTAAAATCTTCTGCATGGGTAGCCGTGCATATGAACATGGCCATACAGAATCACAATTTGAGTTGAGAAAGTGCATGGCCAAGTGCACAGATTCTACAGGGCCATGCGCTGAAGGCAGAAAGTTCATGCAGAAGTGCATGGCGGGCAGTGTGCTTTTACATGGTTGTGTCTTTTGAGTTAGAAATTATGCACGATCAGTCATGTGTCGAAGTATGGTCGTGCATCCTGTGACTTTCAGTGCTACTTAGCCTTTTTGGAGAAGTTAATCAGGATACTTTTTATCTTCTTTCTAAAGAGCATTCTTCTAGAGACAAAATTAGGTTTTGTTAGAGAGGCTTTGAAAACTCTTTATTGCTTTGATTTATGGATTGATTGAAGATTGAATTGGTGATTCACAGTAGCGATTAATTAAAGTTTGTATCTCTTTCCTTCCTCTTTGCAATTTCAATTCAAGTTTTTATATTCAGCCATGTTCATCAAATTAGGGTTAGGAATTATGATTGTAAATATATTTAGAGGCTAAATTCCAAATCTTGGGTTAGGGAATAGTCCCTATTATGCTCGATCGAATCATGTTCTAGTTTTAGTGAATTATGCTCATGTTTATGTATGGATTCTCGATTAGTATGCTAAGCGCTTGATGAAATCCTCAAAAGAGAATTACTTCATTGTTCGTAGCTAAGGTTTAGGAGATCAACGAAAGTTGAATCCTCTGTCCAGTGCGACTTTGTGAGAGATTCAGTATCTTGATGTGAAAACAATCGAGGTTTCAATTGAAAAATTTTGTTTACTCAATTTCGTGGCTTTGACGATTCTGGTTTCATGAGAATAGATAATTAGGATATATCAGTCACTCTAACGACCTTCGAAAGAAAGAGTAGATGTGCTTTCAATTTGTATTCATTCCATTCCAATCATTTGTATAGGCAGGTTTTGCATGATTTAGTTAATGACTTATGATGCAGAATGGCATGGTGAACCCCAACTTAAGATCCTTATCATGCATTGATTTAGATAAATTTTCCAACATTTAGCGAAATAGAATTGTTTTCAGTAATTATCAACCTGAGTGAATATTTTCCTAGATTGAGTATTAAAAGTCAGTTTGGTGGTTGAAATCGAGTTTCCTATGTACATGACCCGTACTTACCGATTCCTAACTACAGCTATACTATGCACTTGCGGTAAATTTTAGAGAACATAAGGGAAGATGAAGATTTCATCAGTTTGGGAGGCTCTATGATCCGTGGTGACCATCAGGGTCCAATTGTGGTGCTTGCTGGACCTGCTCTCTTTTTTTCTTCTTCCTCTCACTGGCATAATAGATAGGGGAACCTCCATAGTGAGTCAAATTGCCTCTATTTGAGGGTCAATGCTAGGTTAAAAAAAGATCTTAAAACATGCAAGAAACATCAAACCAACATACCCAAATGTAAAATGAGAATAGGGTTGCTAATCAACCGCTAAAGCACTCAATCTCTTAAGAAATCATAGCAAATGACCCTTAAATGATGCACATTTTCAACAGTTATCAATACATCTTTGCTACATTGGAATACAAAAATCATGAAAAGAGAATGAAGTAGAAGGACAAAAGGAAGATGGATAAGTGTGGAATGATCAAAGTGACACCTTTTTAATTATCAATTCGACCTCCTTCACAATGCTATTAATATGGCAGTCAACATTTTGCCTCTCCAATTTTTGAAATGAGTCTACCATCGCTATTTTTTAACTCTCACACAATTCAAGTTTCTGATGTATAGCTAACACTAATTTTTCGATGCTTACTGACGCCTCCTTCATTGATGCCTCTAACTCTATGGGTAGCCTCATTTTATAAGTGGTTGAAGGGATAGTCCAAATTGGTTTAGAGAAAAGGGACCTAACCCTAGTCCCATTAAGGTTAATCTAAACGAATGAATTAATCGAAGTAGAATTCTAATTAACTGGACACAAAGAACTAATCCCCCTAGGACTATGATTAATTAAGCACCGCTTAGCCAGAAAACTGTCTATTTGGGCCTATTTTGCCTTTTTGGGCTCTTTTGTTTTTCTTTCTTTGTTTTTTTTTTTTTCAAACTCGAATTAAGGATTATTCTACTAGGTCCCCAAGTATATAAAATGAGGTGTTATTTTCATCATCAGGCATTTTATAAAATTCGAGGTGCCATTTTTTGGCACTACAATTAGCCCTTACTTTGGTCAAGCCAAAGTAAGGCGAAAGTTAAAGTAATGGTATTCAATTGTAGTTGCCTATTTGATAGCGATAATGTGATAGCGAACCTAACTGCTAAGGGTCATGAGTCTATGCACCTGCCTTTTGCCGTGATAGTGGCTGATGATGTGAAATCTAAACGTGGCCGCTGAGGGTCTTGAGCTTTGTAGTCCACCAACTTTTGCCATGATGGTGGCTGATGATGTGAAATCCAAACCCAGTCGTTGAGGGTCTTGAGATTGGCATCCACCAACTTTCGATGTGACAGTGGCCGATGATGTGAAACCCTTAGCTGGTCACTGAGGATCCTGAGATTTGGCGTCCATCAACTTTCGATGTGACGGTGGTTGATGATGTCGTATTGTGCAAGAGTCAACGATGTTATTGAAATGTCCCATTATGCTAGAAGCCGGTAGTTATCCCATGGTGTCGCAAGCCAGCAATGTTATTGAAATGCCCTATTGCGTTGGGAGCTAGAGATGTTAAAATATTCTATTATGTCGGGTTCTGGAGGTTGTCCCATTGTCCCAAGAGCCAGTAATATCGGAATGTCCCATTGTGCTTACAGGCAGTGAATTTTGATGTTAACCTTTTCCCAATTTAGCAGACCTTTCGTTAGTCTGGCAAATCTTAATATTAACCTTTTGCCAGTTTGGCAGACCCATCTCTAGTCCAACAGATCTTGATGTTAACCTCTTTTGCTAGTCTAGTGGTTCTTAACCTTTCATTGGTCTAGCAGTGTTGGATTTGGTGGAGTGAGAACCTGAAGACCTGTAGCCAAGTCCCTATGAACTTGGTGACGTCTAACCCTATATATCTGTAACCAGATCCCTGTGAACTTGGTGGAATAAAAGCCTAAAGATCAATAGCTAGATCTCTATGAACTTGGTGGCAGATCCCTTTGATCTGGGTGAGATGTTGAGACGTCTAAATCTTCAATCTTGACTTTTTACCACTTGGGTACCAACATTGTATCCTTCTAATGGGAGCTTGCTGATTGTTGAAATGTCTTGGACGTTGTGATGTGTAAGGATAAAGAAGATAAGGTGTCCTCTATGGCTAGTTACCTGATAGTCTAAAGTTAGGATGATCTCCTTTCTCTAAGGATATGAGTGAATTACCTAAGGGCAATGATGATTTTGTAGAGCCCACTTTGACAATGGAGCCCCCACTTTAACCGACACCCTGATTAAAATGAGGGTCAAAGTATAGATGTTTTCTGTACAGTTGTTGATGTGATCTTAAGAACCTTTGATGTAAATTCATGACTAATCAGGGTTGTGTCCCCTTTCTGTGAGGTTTTTATCATGCCTGAATGCGTACTTCTTCTATCCAGGGTCCCCAAGTAATTAAACCGGAGGGCAAGCTAGTAAATAGGCTAAAGACACATTTATAGATGCAAGTACACTTACTGACCTAAGTGAGAGTATGCATGCATGATGAGTATACAGACTCAATTTTGCTATCTATATAGGTATATGATGACCTAACCTCGTAATCTCATATGTAAGTAGGTGAAAGTCTCATGCCAAATTTGGAGTCCATTAGATAAGGCCTTATAAAGGCATATAGGAGTGATGAATTAGGGATATTGGTGTTAGCCTACAAAATATCATGGGATGAGAGGTAAAAAGTTGAGTTTGATTGATGAGTTAGGCTAGATCATGAGGTATAGTTGTCAGAGATAGGGAATCTTTCTTTTAATAGATGAATAATCTTTGATTTTGTATTAAAATGCTCTTATTCTAAAGAATCCCCCAATTTCAATTTATTATGACAAAATCCTGGATGTGTAAAGATAGTGATAGCCACCAAGTTCTATTTATTATTGCAGAAGCCCTAGCTGTGTAAGGATAGTGATAGTCGAAGATGATTTTACTAGTTATAATTAGAGTAGCCCCCAGTCTTATAGAATAAATATGATCCTTCCCATGTTGGAAAATATTTACTAGTTGCCTAGTTGTGTAGGGATGTGTCAGATAAAAATGCTTTTGTTGGTCCTACCTAGAGTTTCCTCTAGTTAAGGATGAAGAATATGGTTATTTCCCTGTCGAAAAATGTTTATCCTGATGGAAGCCCTAATTGTTGAGGAAAATGCAACGACCCTTTGTCATGCATAATGGGTAAGTGCCTACTTAAAAAGGTTGAGAATATAAAGCGAGTATCCACTGAATTATAGTCATGGTTGAGACCAAGAGTCCTAAATTTTAGAGTGGAGGTGAGATTTAATGCTATGATAGTTGAGAAGTAGTGGTAAAGTGGGTTAATGATTTGTCCAAGTCTGATTTAGTGGGTGCAGGCAATGGAATACTTCTTTGTTCTCAAAAAACAAGGTTTTACTTTCACTCTCCTTTTGTCTAGTGCGCCTTGTCAAGTTTTTAGACAAGCAACTTTATTTTTTTTGGAGACCAAAAAATCTAATGAATATGAATTTTTGTGGTTGGGCCTCTTTTGATGTTACCTACATATCCAATATAGAATCAGATCAGTTGCAGTTTTAGAGTAAGAATATATAGCTTAAAGGAGAGATGCCCCGGGGTGATTTTTTTTAAATGTATGCTTAAGGGTTAGGGTACCAAAGGAAGGGAATCAGCATGAAGGCTTAAACAACCCTTATAAAATTACCAAGTAAGCATGGATGATAAGGTTAGTGCGGATTGGCAATTTTTTATTTCTTTATTCTTCTTTTCAAGCTTTCCCTTTTTTTTTCCTTTTTTTGGTCCTTCTTTTCGTTTCCTTTTCTTTTTTTGGTCCTTCTGTTCTTTTCTTTTTTTTGTCTTTTTTTTGGATGGGGCCATTTGGTCCGAACTTTTTTCTTTTTGATTGTTGATTCTCATATTGATGTCACCCATAACACGCTCCCACTCTTTAGTTAAGCTAGATGTGGTTATGACAGAACAGGTTCATTTAAAGGCTCAAAGGGGTTTCAAATGGCAACTTATCAGGTTCAATAAAGGTATTAAGGTATGTTATCAAAGGAGGCCTCCTACCCTAGGTGTGTCCGTCAAAGTTGTATGACTTACTACAAATAAATTTCTGATCTTTTCCTTCTTCAGCTGATGGATTGAAATCCTTAGTCTTTTTTTATTTATTTTATTTCTCTACCTCTTTTTTGCCTAGTTCGCCTTGTGAGGTCTTCAAGCTAGCCTCTTTTTCTTTTTCTCCACTTCTTTTTCAACCTTGGATTTATCATAGGACATAAGCATTCTAAAAAAGGGAATGTATGGAATGAGTAAAAGAAGATTTTTTTTATTAATGATCAAGGTAAATAAAAAACCAAGGTTACATCAAACTTCGACTTATGATTGAAAAACAAAAAGAAACTTCAAGATTCAAGACCGGACGGCAAACTAAGTATTAGCCTGTTCTCCTGAATGGGGCTGGTTTTGAGTCCTCTTATATGGAGATTCTTCTTCCACAGGCATGCAAACATTCCTTAATGTCGTGAAGTTTTCGAACGACGTGAACCTTAGATATTGCCTGGATGTAGGTTGTAGGTTCTTGATAAGCAACCTTACTTGATCAGCCTCTAAGGGTTGGCTCGCCATATGAACGACCTTTGCCCTCCATCGAGTAAGGAAGTTAGAAAAGTCTTCCTTTTCCTCATGCTTAATTAACTCCAAGTCCCTAAGTATAATCAAGAGGTCAACATTGTATGAATGCTAGCATAAGAACTGTTTGTACAGATCATCCCAGTTCTTAACCTTTTGTTGGTCAATAGTACTGCATCATCTCATCACATCCTTGTCGAATGCCCAAGGAAATATGATGTGGAAGATATCTTTGTCAATTCCTTTTAGAGTCATGGCACTACAAAGTTCCTCACATGATGGTGAGGATTTTTAGGTCCTTGGAACCTGATGTCTAGCATCGTAAACTCTAGGGATATTTTTCCTTTTAGGATTGAAGTGAATCCCGCATAGTCATTAAAGCAATTGTTGAACATGGAAAATTCCTTAAGTAGTTGTTCTATAGGATCTATACGTGGATGAATTTAATGAATACACTTTTCTGGTTTTTTTTTTTTTTCTTTCTTGCTCTCTATCCCTTCCATCATCATTTGCCTCCTTGGTACAGGGCTGCTCACTGTTCTCCACTTAAGATTCTTTGGTGAGATTTTGGAGCACAGTAGCCATCATCTCCATCTTCTTGTCACTCTCTTCCATTTTAGTTTGCATTTTTTCTATCATCTTTATAAGTTGAGCAATCTCATCCCTCCCTACCATTAGAATTAGTGAAGGATTTGACCTTGACTTGGATCTTGACTTTGGCTTAACAGGTGGAATTTCCTCTGATAGCTCTCGAGATAGAAGCCTTTGATAGATGGACTTTCTCAGTCTTCCCCAACGTGATTAATAAGGTGATGATTTAGAGGGGTTGGATGTTATTGTTGTGAATAATGGAAATAAAAGGTCAACAGCATTGTCTATAGGCTGAAAGAAGTGGCTAATGACTTATGGTCTGTTTGGGGAGGAGATAAGAACTTGAGAGTTTAGCCTAGGCTAGAAAGCATAAGGTCAATAAGTTGGATTTGGATGCTGTTTTTAAATGAAATCGGGTCTTATCATAAACTAGGATCTACATAGGGCTTAGACAACAAACCTATGGACCTAAGTTGGGTCTAAGTTCGCTCATATGACTCATGTGCCCACGGATGACCTTGGTTCGATTTGCCAAGAATGGGCTAGTTTACGCATATGGATGGATCTAAGTGGACTCATGCATGGATCTAAAATTAGAGAATGGATATATAATGAATGAGCCATGAGCTTATGCATGGATCAAATATCTAAATCTTAATTGAACTTATACATTATGAATAAGATACGTGATTGGGTGCTTATGAACTATGCATAAGGAGGCCAAATGATGTGTACGTAATTTTTAAATGTAAATTATAAAGGCCACAAGTGTACAACTTTCACTGTAGCACTTGAAGGTCATGTCCTCAGGGACAGGGCTATTAGGTCACTTGACTACAACTATGAAAACATAAATAATAAACTAGTCCAATATAAACAAACTAACTAACGATTAGTAGCTCACATTATTTCTATCAAAATGTCAAATAAATCAAAGAGAATGGATACTGATGTCATAATCAATCCCACAAACGTACCATTCACTAGCTAAAACAACATGTATTAAACAAGTGAATATAAGCATAAATACTTACATACATTTTCTTTAACCATAAATCCATCAACATAAATAACCATCAACTAATTAATGAAGTAAAGTGAAAATCTAAAACTTGGTTACCCCTTGCTATTGATGCTAAAATGACAAAAATGAGAGCAAAGATATGAAGTTGAAAACTAATGGTGTCGCCACTTTGGGAAGCTCTGCCATGGTGACTTCTGCCCATTCATCTTCAACCAAGATATGAAATTCAAACCCTTATCTAGGAGAGTAGAGGAGGGCAGCTATGGGTGTCACTGCTATTGGTGAGCTCAACCCAGCAACTCCACAAAAGACTTTGAGTGAAACCAATTGCAATTCGACTAAGGGAAAAGGATAGTGCGTCCCTGCCCAGTTAAGAGCTCAACCCAATTTCAAGCGAGTTCAATTAATGGAGGTCCCAAGGTCTATATACACAGTGACATGACATAAGTAGAAGAGGCAAATCAACATTAAATAGAGCTTATAACCTAGATATTAAATCGAAATAGAGAAAGAAGAACAGGGGAGATGAATTTGTAATTTATCCAAAGGAAATCCAGGATTAGTTCAATAACAAGCAAAAATTAACCAAGGCCTACTACAAATTAACAAAGCTAAGTTTTAAATACGTGAAATCATAAGCTATAAAAACAAATCTAAAATCAAAATTGAATTAAAGAAATTGAAAATAAAAACCTAAAACTCAAATTGTAAATCACTACAATTGATACTAAAACTGAAATTACAAATCTAAAACTCTAAAAAATACCTAGATTGATACCTCCAATTAGTCATCGCTTGCTTGATTTATACTTGCCCCCTCCGTCGATCTCGGCCCTTGATTGCATGCCTGAAGTGGACGGTGAAGACCATGTTGCGCTGGTAAAGATAGGGGTGGGGCTGGGTGTTGAGTCGGTGCACGAATGAAGATAGTGGATGGAGGTGATGGAGTTGAAGATAAAGATGAGGTGTGTGCTAGTTCGATTTCAAGAGAGAAAGAGAGATATGAGTTCAGAGAGAGACTGAGAGATGGGGGAGCATTGGGAGTCAAGTGAAAGAGAGAAAAGCGGAGGAAATAAGAAGGGGGGCTGGTCACATGAGAGGCATGATGTAGGGCCTGGTTTTTTTTGTTTTTATTTTCCATTTATTTTTTTTCATTTTTCTTGCTTCTCATTTGGGCCAATAGGTGGGTTGAGGGTGTGTTTGGGTTCTTGACCTAATTCCTTCATTTTTCACCAAATTTTTTTATTTTCTGATTTTTCCATCACCTACAAAAACAAAATAAATTCAAATAAAAATCCTAATTGCATATTTATTTTGATCATAAATTAAGTATAAGGGTATACTAAAAATACCGTATTTTTGGTAGAAATAGATTCCCCCGCACGATAGTTTTGCTAGTCCTCGAGTAAAACAAACTAAACTACCTGAAATGAAATGAAAAATAGGAAAAAGAAAATCATAACTCACTTTCGTATGAATTACAGTTGCATTTAGCATATGCAATAAGTCCTTTAATTCCTTTGGTTTCTCAAGTAGGCGAGTGAGGTCTCGTGAGGGTTTTTAAGTGAAATACCCACAAAATTTTTCAAAAACAAAAGAAAATCTTTTTGGTTTTTTTCAAAACATGAACATATATACAAGTAATTAGGCAATTGCATCATTCTAGTAACCAAATCACCAAATTATATACAAACACAAAGTACAATCAAAAGACAATCCAGTCACAAAATGAACCTCGACTTTCGTTTTTCACCCCACACAACAATATGCAATGATATGTACATGGTGCATGTGCAAATGCATATCAATTCTTATGAATCAAGTTGCTAACATTGACACGATCCCCATTTCCTTGCTTAATAACCTTCTTTAACCATTTTTGTCCTCCTTTTTTTGGTTTTTTTTCCACGAATAATAACACACAGACTCTAAACCCACTTGACTTACAAATATTCGGGTCTTTCCTAAAAAGGCATTTTATTAGAATGTGCAAAGCACTTATTTTATTACCCAAATAGATGTGTAATTAGGTAAAATGGCACATATTCAATCCAATTAAAGATATAAAATAAAGATGGTGCCTTTAAACATTGGTGCCCGGGTTTTTATTCACTTTTTAGACTTTTTCCTTTTTCTTCTTTTTTTCATTTTTCAAGAGTTTAAAAGACAACTTCGACAAACAAAAAGCTCACATGCCGGCTTCACAATGAGACCGAAAGAATTGATGGTAAAGTGAGCAAGACAGGTACAAAATCACACATGCGAGATGGGGTTATTATGAAAAATTGAATCCATATCCTTAACTAGACGTCTCATTAGGCAAACTCTATCTACATATAACTTAATAACCTAGCAACAAGGGATCACAGTCACTAAAGAAAGAACACAATTCCTCAAAGAAAAAAAAAAAACTTTTTGATTTTTCAAAATTTTCGAAAAATATATATAAATAAGCACCTCACCCCCACACCAAAACTCCACAATATCCTCATTGTGGGAACTAAGGTGCCAAAAAGCAATCAGATAAGTTGTATAACCATAAAACTAACACAAACTCACATGTATATACACACTAGGACACCACAAAATCAAAATCAAAATCAAAATCACAAAAGAAAGCAAAGACAAAGACAAACTCTAAAACAAAGACAAAATCAAAATCAAGGAGCTATAAAACAAAAGAAAAGATTAAACAAAACAAAATATAAGATAAAAGAAAATAAACTACTAATACACCAAAAAGAAAACAAAAACTAAATATTAAGCAAAACAAAACCAAAGAAAAACAAAGACCTGCCAAATCAAAGGAACAAAACACACAACTAAAGCATATTAAAAAGCAAAATACCCAAAATAAACAAGAAGCTACTAAATAAAAATCAAACTAGAACACCGATATAACATAATCGCAATCCTAGATATCAATAACTATTCAACCAAAAGGATTAACAAGTATTCATAAAACAAAATACACCACCAATAGCAAAATGCATAACACAATTAAGGGTGATCATAGCTAACTCGGCTCAACAAATCCCAAATTTCCCCTCAATATCGGTTACCCACACAATCACAATCCTAAATATCCATAACTATGTACAAACCAAAAAAAAGAAACGAAAAAAGAGAATAGGGAATGGATGAAAATACTGATTATACCCAAACTAGTGCCTCACCATGGAGCATCAGCCACTTCACCTTAGCTTACAAGCTACTACTCATCAAAACCCACCAAAACTCGTAACAACTTATCAAACATTCAGGTACAATTTTCATAGAAATAAAAGTAGTTAGAAATAGGAGGTACAACCCAAATAAAGTGCATAAATGAAATGCAACTCAAGACTCTCTTGAGCTTATCAAAGCTCTCAGCCCAATCAAACGAGAGATGTGTATATGCAAAATTAGACGCATAAGTCACTAGCCTAACAATGATTTGACTATATTAATAGATAGGCCATCTAGAGTAATCTGAATGCCCTAAATGAAGTCCAACATCTCTAAAGGGGGAGGGAAGAGGACCAAGGTAAGGCCAGTCAAATGAAATATGAACATCAAAGTTCATAAGATGGCCTAAAGTCAAGTCTTTAACCTCAAGGTGATCCCCGAGTCTCTTTGTGCCATTATCATCAAGAGTCTGAAACAAGGAATTCCAAGTACAAAAGTCTCATACTCTACAAAAGTAGACTAGGGAGGGTCTAAAGAAGAAAAAAAAAATGGGGAGCAGAGAAGAAAGGGGTGTAATGGGAGGGGTGGGAGCTAAGTTAAGGAAAGGCTCCACATGAATGGGGTTAATAAGCTCCTTAGGAGGTGTAACCTCACTAAAATCCACAACAAAAGGCTCACCAAATAAATGCTCCTTAGAAAAAGTATCCTCTGACTCAATAAATATTCCACACTAATCATCAGAACTAGCATCAGTCTAAAATTTGTCTCCCTCCTCGAGCTCTCCTAAGGGGACCAAAAGAAGAGAGGGGTCAGGGATATTCAGGACATCCTCAGAGGTGTCCAAAGAAGTGCTAGTCTCAAGGGGAGATGCATATGCGAAATCAGGTGAAAATATGTCATTCTTAACCTCAAAGTCACAATACAGAGCATCAGCTCCAGATTTGGAACTCAAAGGGTAATAAGACTCAAAATCACCCAATAAACAACCCTCGGGAATGGTAGATCCTACACTCAAGTCGGTCTCATGCAAAACAGATATAGTGCTCTCGACATGACCTTTAACCAACTCTGAGAATTGGTTAATGAGTGTTCTTGTCATGTTCTCCATGGACTCCTTATAGCTTTTTATTTCTTACTCAATTTAAACAATTTTAGAGTGCATAGAAGTAATATGAGGATAAGACTTGGCATTATGGTCAGAAGAATAACAATAAGCACATGAAACAGGAACGCATGGAGCATGGGAGCACTCATAAAATATACCTCCAAACTGACTTTCATCTAAAGGTGTAGCATGCATTATATAAGGGTCGGTAATGGGGTGACTCAAGGTTGCTCTAGCATTGTCATGCTCCCATGTATCATGAGCCAAATACTCAAAGAAATCCTAAATATCATCTGGAGTACAAGTAAATGAACATCCCAAACCCTCGGGGCACATAGTCTCAATATTACCCCGATATTCATTATTAAGAACCTCAGAGATCACTTGGTGAATTTCCCATTTTTCAAAATATCAATCAACACATTGAGCACGAAAGTCATGTAATCTATTCAAGTATCGCCAAAATATTTCATGCTCAAATTGAGGGAAAGAGAAAATTGTCATTTGTTTTTAAAATTTTTTAAATTTTAGGGATTTTCAAAAATTTTCCCCTTTTTTCAATTTTTGACTTTTCAATTTTTTTAATTTTTTTGGATTTTCAAAGAAATAGACTAAGCTAAGTTACTATTAATAACGAAATAAATAAAGCAAACAAAACATATTCAACTAATATGAAAAAGAAACGAAGAAAATGAAAATGTGACATAATCTCATGTCATCGTCTCCGGCAACGGTGCTAAAAACTTGTATGTAATCTTTGCACGTAATTATAAAGGTTGCAAGCATACAGCTTTCACTGTAATATTTGAGAATCGTCTCCTCAGGAACGGGGCTAAAATTTAGATCGCTCGACTACAGCTAGGAAAACATAAATAATAAACTAGTCCAATATAACCAAACTTAGTAGTTCACATTATTTCTATCAGAATGTTAAATAAATCAAAGAGAATGGCTACTGATGTCATAATCAATCCCACGAACATACCATTCACTAGCTAAACAACAAGTATTAAACAAGTAAATATAAGCTTAAATACTTACATACATTTTCTTCAACCATGAATCCATCACCACAAATAATCATTAACTAATTAACGAAGTAAAGTAAAGTGAAAATCTAAAACTTGGCTAACCCTTTCTATTGATGCTAAAATGGCAAAAATGAGAGCAAAGATATGAAGTTGAATACTAATGGTGTATTCACTTTGGGAAGCTCTCATGGTGACTTCTACCCATTCATCTTCAACCAAAATATGAAATTCAAACCCTTATCTAGGAGAGCAGAGGAGGGCAACAATCGGTGTCGCTACTCATGGTGAGCTCGACCAGGCAACTCCATAAAAGACTTTGGTTGAAACCAACAGTAGTTCGACCAAGGGAAAAGGATAGGGCGTCCTTGCCCAGTTTAGAGCTCAGCTCAATTTCAAGTGACCTCCATTAACGGAGGTCCCGAGGTAAACACAGCAACATGACATAAGAAGAGGAGGCAAATCAACCTTAAAGAGAGCTAATAACGTAGATATGATATCGGAATAGAGAAAGAAGAACAGGGGAAATGAAGCTGTGATTTATCCAAAACGAAATCCAGGACTAGTTCAATAAGAAACCAAAATTAACTAAGGCCTACCCCAAATTAACAAAACTAAGTTTCAAATACATGAAATTGCAAGCTAGAAAACAAATCTGAAATGAAAATCGAAGCAAAGAAATCGAAAATAAAACTCTAAAACTCAAATCTCACTATAATTGATACTGAAACTGAAATTACGAATCTAAACCCCTAAAAAATACCTAGATTGATACCTCCAATTAGTAGCTCCTTACTTGATTTATACTCAGCCCCCTTCCTCGATCTCAGCCCTTGATTGTGTGTCTAAAGTGGATGGTGAAGATGAAGTTGCGCTGGCCGAGATGGGGGGTGGGATTTGATGTTGAGTTGGTGCACAAATGAAGGTGCTGGATGGCGGTGATGGAGTTGAAGATGAAGATGGGGTGTGTGCTGGTTCGATTGAGAGAGAGAGAGAGAGATTCGTTTAGAGATAGACTGAGAGATGGGGGTGTATCGGGGGTCAGGTGAGAGAGAGAAAAACTGAGGAAATAAGAAGGGGGCCGGTCCCACAAGAAGCATGAAGTGGGGACGGGTATTTTTTTGTTTTTATTTTCCCTTTATTTTTTTATTTTGCTTGCTTCTCATTTAGGCCAATAGGATGAGTGGGCTGAGGGTGTGTCCGGGTTCTTCACCCAATTCCTTCATTTTTTACCAAATTTCTTTATAATCTGATTTTTCCATCACCTACAAAAATAAAATAAATTCAAAAATTTCATATTTATTTTGAGCATATAAGGGTATAGTAAAAATATTGTGTATTTGGTGCAAATATGATGCATCATTGTTTGGGTCCAAATATCATACAACTGATGTGCTAAGACCTAAATGGACCATGTCAACCTATGAATTGAGACTATAAGCTGAGAGCCCAGGGTATTTACTGTATGCTATGAATGCTGACCTAAATTGACTCTGACTAAACTAGACGCAGCTACAAGATGTCGGTTGGGTTCCTTGTTAAACCCTGAGACTGACATCCTAATCTCAACACTTTTCCTCTAAAGCGGGACTTAGTCTAATATAGTCAAGCTCTAGGGATGCCGACCGGGTTCCTAGTTAGGCCCTCGAGACAGATATCCTAACTCTTGCCCTTTTCTCCTAAGCTCATACTCAGTTAAACTCAAGCAGACTCCTTTAGGGTACCGACTGGGTTTCTAATTAGCTTAGAAAACTGAATCTTTCCCCCTCTTCCTAAATTCTAACTCAAGCTTAGACTAAAGACAATCCCAGCCAAGTTTTCCTAAAATAGGCTTGAACTTCTACTAGCATGCAGACTCTTTTTTCTTTTTTTTTAACACCCAACTAGGCTCATTTAAGCTCGGATAAATATGCTTTTAAGACCTTTTGCTCCCTAAGATAAGGCTAGAACCTAGTCGGGTCCAAGGCCAACAGCCTTAAAGCTCAATTAGCTTCGAAGCCGCTTTAGTTCATAACCATCGTCAACAAGTTTGACCTTTCCTGTCCTGGGCTCTCCTGAGACCTAAAGCATCAATGCATGGTCCCTAGGGCTAAGGAAGTTGAATCATACAAAGACACATCCAAGCACACACACGAGTTCCAACCTAAGCCAGAGTACATCATCCATAGGATGCATGGGAAGACTGGAACATTTCGGTTGCTTCCCTAAGTCATGTGCACTGGAAAGTGTGTCACGAGTGGATGGATCAATGCATGCTCAGTTGAGTCTAATGGATCCACTGAATTAACTAGTTAACCTTCCTGAGAGGTAATAGCAAGGTTCAATCCTAAAGGCACCTTGATCTGGTTAAGGCAGCACCTTTCAATGCAAGAATGCCTAATACAAGTGTAATTAAAGCAATTTTCCATATTAAATTTCAAATCTGACCCACTTTTAAGAAATCGTCCTCAGCAGAGTTGCTACTATAAAGAACCTCAACCCCAGGAACCTATCCTGAGTCCCGATCCCCCAGGAATGGTCGGACTTGTTTGTCGGATATTTTTTTATTTCAAAATTTGTTATTAATATTGTTTGTCTTTTTCCTTTAAAAAAAACTCAAAATCTGGCATATCAATGAACTAAATTCGGAATTTGAAACACAATTTTGATCTCAGGTTCCTGGGCCAGAATGCGGTCAAATTCCCCAATCTGGCTCCTGGCAGTATTCAGTATTCACTGTTGATCTAGGAATCAGGTCGGATTGCCGGGCCAATGCTAGGCCCAGATCTTGGGCCTGATAGTAAAGCTGTCTTGGATCTAGAATCTTTCTACCGTTAGATCTAGAATCTTTCCACAAAAAAAATAAAATAAAAGTAAAAGGTTAAAAGCAATAAAATTAATTAACAGAATCACCAATAAGTTTTTGGAAAAGTTACAAACCAAGATTACTTTTCGAAGCAAATCATAAACCGATAGGGACAACCAAATGGACACCAAAAGGGACAACTAATTCGCTTCACAAAAGGTTTCTCAAAAGGCCCCCAAGTAATCCCTAATGTGGGACCATCTTAACTCCATATGCTCAAACCAAGAACCCAAATTTCGGGGCGATGATACAATGATGTGATGGGGTGCATCACAACGCCATCTGTCATCACTGACAGTCTCCACTTTCAATATAGGAAATCAAATCTCAATTACGCTATCACACAGTCACCCAGCAGATTAGTATGAATCACATTAAATAATGCAAAAAGGTATAATTTTTAGTTCAAAAGAAAGTAAACAATTACAATGGACGGAGAACTATCTAAATATTACATCTTTGGTACTTTGAAATACAAAAATCACAAAAACCAAATGAAGTAGACGGATAGAAGGAGGATGAAAATTATGCCATCAGGATAATTCAACTGATTTATCTAGGAACTCAATAAAGTGACGCCTTTTTAGTAATCAATCCAACCTCCTTTATAATGCTCTCAATATGCAACTCGGGGTTTTGCCTCTCCAATTTCTGGAATTGATTCTACTGGAAATCTCTTACTATTTTTTTTAACTCTCACACAATGCTAATTTCTGATGTCTAGCTAATGCCAAACTTTCGATGCCTAATGATGTCTCTTTCATTGATGCCTCTATCTCTAGACGGTAGCCTATTTTTATAGTGGTTGAAGGGATAGTCCAATCGGGTTAGAGAAAGGAGACTAATTCTAGTTCCGTTAAAGTTAATCTAAACGAGTGAATTAATCTTGGTACAATTCTAATTAACTAGACACGTTGAAGTAATCCTCCTAGAATTATGACTAATTAAGAAATGCTTAGACAAACCAATGCTTGGAGAGGGAGAAAACACAAAGGAACACAGCCGGGTTCGCTGTTAAGTGAACCGAACGTGTTCTAGGCGTTGCAGACAACACAATTTTGTTTTGGCCATAACTTTGTCATCCCAACTCTGTTTTAAGTGATTCTTTTTGTCTTCTGAAAACTTATTGAGTCTAGTTTTTGATAAAATTAATTTAATAATTTTTGGATAAGTGTGGAAGAAGATAAAAGTGAAATAATAAACATGTGTCATTTTTAGCACATGTCTTAGTAATCAAGTTATATCTCTTATGTTGTTTATTGGATTTTGGTGCATAATATGTCAATAGAAAGCTTATTTAATGAAGAATATTGATATCTAAGTTCAATAATTTTATGCTCCCTAGAGTTGATGTCAACTGGGCATGAACGCTGTCAATTTTGACCTATTTAGGCTTTGTGCGCTCTTTTGTTTTTCTTTCTTTGTTTTTTTACATTCAAATTAAGGATTACTCTGTTGGGCCCACAAGTACATAAGCTAGGGTGTTATTTTCATTATGGACATTTTATAAAATCCGAGATGCCATTTGTAGACGTGTACATTAAAGGACGAATGGAGTGAGATAATTAGCTAATTAATTTACAATTAGTTTTTATTAACCTATTTACGTATATTAGGCTATGCACTAGCTTTCAGAGGCAAATAGCATAACCCAATACAAGATCAATTAAGAACCATTCTTAATTAGAAATTTGTATTATACTATGCCAACAAGGAAATGTACATTTCTCTTCTAATCAATATTTGGCAATATTGTGCAATTTCCAGGTTCAATAAAATTGATCATAGTGTCCAAAAAAAATTCATTCAAACATTTTTTGAGTCGTCGACTTTTTATGATTTTGATATGGGTAGTCCTTTAACATTCTTGTCAAGGTTCTTGATCGTAGTAGTTCAAGGATATTCAGTTATAGTTTTGAAGCCCTAAGCATGCACGGACTTTGGGATTTGTTATACTAGTTACTTATTTTCATTTCAAGCAAAGGGCTAAGATTAAGGCAACTAGACATACACAGTCAAATGTGTTTTATTTATACCAAATGAACGTTATACTCAAAACAAATACAAGCATCTAAAACACTAAAACATGCACAAGAGTGGGGGCAAAAAAAATTAGTATGTTGCAATATTTACAAATTTAAACTAAGTGGGGATGAAATTTAAGAATTATAAAAGCAGAAAAGCGAATTGAATTGATGAAAGAAGATTTATTTGGTCATCAGATTACTTGCCTATGCGACCTAGGAACCTGTGACCAAGAACTTCGATCCTTGATTTGTGCTTGGAGGATTATGAGCGTGGATTTGTGTTGGTCCTAAGTGAGGCCACATCGCCCTCGAAGGGGTAAACAGCATGATTAAGAAGAATCACATTGTCAAAATCTAAATCCTAATTGAAAATAAACTTGCAGATTCAGAGACACTAAAAGGTATGGTTGGGGACACTCAATAAAATATAAAGTACAGGAACTTAAAGCACACACTGTTTTGTAACAAAGCTCAATCATCCCCTGTGGAGCAGTCTCAAGCCTATGGCTCCTCCTCGAGATTTGAACCAATTGTATTAATCTGCTTGGAGATTAATTACAACATCAGTTTCTTGGACAATCACATCCATAAGTGCTTCTTAGATAGATTCCCCCTAAAGTGCTTCTTAAACAAGATAGCTCCCTAGCTAGCGCTCTTACTTGCAATTAAGTTCTCCCAACTCCAGTCTTATATAAGAATCACAATTAATATAGTTATTACAAAGATTTCAAATATGATCTCCCCCATTGAGTACAATTCAACTTAGAATATTTATCTTAAACTCTCTTATGGGTTGCACTCTACAACTTTAGCATAAGCCCTTCATCATGGTCTTCATTGCTCATTAGGCTTAAGGATCATCAGAGTTAGGTTCTTGAACATTAGAGAGAGAAAATGTATGCTTTGGAAACTTTCTCACTAACAGCTAACTGTGATAAGAACCATTGACTGCAGTACCTCCCTTTTCCTTGCTCCTCAGGTTCCAGCTTGTTATCCCTTTAAGAGGCACTTTTCAAACAGTATTTATACTACCCATTCTTTTCGTTGATGAATTGGGATTGGTAAAAGAATGAAGTTGGTTGAGGTGGGTTGAAATTGATATTTTTTATTGAAGTGAGTTGAAGTAAGTTGAAAAAGGTTGAAGTTGGTACATTTTTTGAAGTTGGATAAAATAGTGAAAATAAAATTTTGAAGGAGACAGGTTGAAGTTGGTTAAAATTGATTGAAGTGGGTTAAAGTGAGTTGAAGTCGATATTTTTTTATTGAAGTAGGTTAAAATAGCTTAAGGTAGATTAAAGTTGGTTAAAGTTCATAAATTAAAAAACACCAACGAAAATAATAGGCCCTAAAAATATTTCTTTCTATTTTCACAACAACATTTGAACCGTGCTGCAAGTTGTGAAAGTGACATCTCACCAAATATGGGCTTTGACTCTACTTGAAAACCTACTTGTGCTTGTTTCTAGGAGCAGGTACTATTCGAAACTAATTTGTTTACAGGAATAAGGCCTTATTCTTTTTTGCGATAAGTAATGACAAGCTTCTAACTTACAACTTTTATAACTTTTTATAGTTTTAATGAATTCTTTCAGCTTCTTGTAACTTCTTATCTCTCCTTATGCCCCCTGCAACTTCTTACATCTGCACGCATTGATTTTTCATTCCTTCAAAAAAAAATATGACAAGGAATAATTTTTTTTAATTTTTTGCGGGGAGGTGTACCTAGTTTATGATAATGCTTATTTTATGAGAACGTATACATTTTATGACCATACATACCCTATCAATGCAAAAATTTATATTAATTTTTTTTCTTAGGCTCAGTTTGGTTCTTAGAAAATTTAGTAAATTGAAGAAAAAAAAGTAGAGAGAAAGTGACTTTTTTTTTTCTCTTGTTTGGATTGAGGAAAAAATATAAGAATTTGGATGAGATATTTGAATGTTGAAGAATTACTCCAATCATGTTGATATCATCTAAGTAGTGTGAGGTTGGAGGAAGTTGGAAATTCTTTTGGGAATTTTTCCCAAACTTTCCACATAATTTTATGAGGAAAATTTTATCACTTGTTTCTAACAATTTTTCCAACTAACTTTCCTCCATATTTTTTTTCTTTGTAATTTTCTCTAAACCAAACAAAAGAAAAAAAGTTACTTTCCCAAATTTTTTTTGTCCCACCAAATTTTTCAAGGTTCAAATGGAGTCTTGTTTTTAAAATAAAAAAAAACATTCTAGTTTAAAATTATTATTATGATCAACATTCTAGATCTTATTTGAATCGTTCCATTCCATTTTGCTGAGAAAATTTGTCATCTTATCTTGAAGAGGTTTTTTTATTAGTTAAGAGCTTTACATTTTCTTAAATGGGAGGGTGGAACTATGTAAAAAAAGGAATCTCAATGTTTGGTGGTTGAGAAGAGATTATACTTTTCTAATGGTTCTTTGATTTATCTATGTCACAGTTTTTTTTTCCTATGAAAAAAAAAAAATCTATGTCACAGTTACGAAACAGTTTCTTGATTGAAGGTATAAAAATATTTTGATTAATATCACAGACAAAGTATATGTAATTTATTTTGGCAAGAAAAATTAATTTCACTAATCACGCAATAAAGATGACCAAAAATTATGCGTACCAAATAAAGCTAGCAAGAATATTTTCTCAGCTGTAATTTTATTTTACTGATGAATGCATTTAGCATGACGAAGATATCAATTTTATATTTTAATTTACATGAACTATATGTAAATAAAAAATTGCAAATCCTTTAACACTAAAAAAATTAAGGCTTCTTCATATAAAATTGTAATATTTTAGTAAATATTTATACAATTTTTTAATATTTCTTACAACTCTTTACAACTATCATTATAGCTTTTTACGGCTCTTCTTTTCTATTATTGTAGCCTTAAATGGGCAAGGTGTAGGACAATGAAACACTAGTTAGGATGAAAACTAGAAAAGCAATACTTGGATTGTTGGCCGGGCCTATTTAGTTAGGCCTGACGGCCACAAAGTGTTGCCTAGGGCAATGACCCTAGCTACCCCCCATAACCTATAAAAGGTGGTTTGGGGGGTCAGCCACCACACTCACGTATAAGACACTAAAATCCCAAACTCTCCTCCCCTCCCCTCACGGCTGTCGTACCATCAACGCTGTGCTTTCGGGTTTAGGACGTGGATACTCATAAGGCAATTCTGGTAGCTGCCTCTTATCACTAATACGTGAACTATCCCCGACAATTTTTTTGGATCCAAGTCAGTCCTATTTGTTTAACAGTAGTATCAGAGTCTGACTGATCGAATTAGTCTCGTACAATACGTTTGATGAACTAAATGATAAGCATGCTTGATTTTCCAGAACATGAATACATGATCAGTTCTTTAATTTCGTAATTATGCAACTAAAGCATGCCTCTGTGACTTTAATCTCTTGAATTGATAAAGATTGGAAATTTAGGCAGGAGTACAGATGAATGAACATGCCATATTGTTAGTTAAATTCATGCTCAACATGTTTATACTTTACAAGCATGATTCTTTATGCATTTTTATGGGATTATATGTTAATCCTACCCAGATTAATATGAGAGAAATATAATAATAATTAGTTGATAATTGTTATGATGCATCAAAGTCATGATTCTAAGTTCAATTATGATGAGTCGAATTCATGAATGCACAATTAGTATGCGGCTGTTTTATTAAAACCCATATTTAAAAACCCTATTCCTAATCCCATGAATTCTTGATATGCTTTGCAACTGTTCAATTAAACAGAGATGAATATTAGCATGTTGGTTAATTATATTTAGATGGAGATTAAACCAAAAACCCTAATCCCTAATCAATCTCTGCCTTAAACTCAACCCAAAAGAACCTCCCATTGTTTTGACAAAACCTCAAAAAACCTAGCCCTAATTTCACCGTCAGTGCCTGGGTTGCTGCGAGGGCGGTGGTGAGGTCTCAGTGGTCTTCAAGACCTCTCCTCGACCCTAATAAACAAAAGGGAAAGGAAGAAGAGGTAGAAAACGGAGGGGTGGCGCGTGTACGTCCCAGAGGGGTAGCGCGTGTACGTCACGCACCGCCTACAGAGGTCGCCTTGGCTTCCTCATTCCTCCAATCAACGCCATAGCCTCCGATCTACACAATGCCGACCAAAAGAAGCAAAAAAAAAAAAAAAAACATCGTTTGAAGGCGCATGACCCTACGCGCCACCGCCTTAGTGTCGCGTTGGACGCATGGGGCATGCCATTAGACTCGGTTTTAGCCAATCTATATGATGATATCGCGTGTTTTGATTGGGGAAGGTGGAATCTAAGGTTAGAAGGGGAGTTTTCATCACCTGGTGGGGGTTTCATCATTTGGTGGTGGGCAGGTCTCCTCGGCGGCCATGGCTACCCAAAAGGAGAAGGCTAATCATAGCAGTGTAGCAAACCGAAAAAGGATGAGAAGTTCTGGGTTCCACTTTTCTCGGTGAGAAGCAGACCGAGAACTAGAGAGAGAATAGAGAGAGAGACCAAGAACGGGTGGAGCAACAGAGAGGAGAGAGAAAGGTCAGACTAGGGTTAGTGACGGGTTGGGGGAGTAAGTGACTATCAGTCACTTATAAAAGGGGGTAATGGTCCGCTCTAGGCCTTTTTTTTTTTTACTGACTTTTTAGGCCCAATTAATTTTGGGTCACATTTTTTTTGATGAACTATGGTCTATTTGCCTTTAAATTTTGCTTCACATTATTATATAAAATCATTAATAGTATGAAATTTTGAATTTGATTATATAACTTTGTGTTATATATATTAAAACAAAATGAAGTTATGTTGAATGAGTTAGTTTCATAAAAATTATATAAATATATATTTACATGATTAAAAGTGAATATCTTCGTGATAGTCACTGAATTAAAATGTTAATTAGTTTAACAAAAACTTTAACGGAATTCTATGAAGTTAAATTAATAATTAAATTAAAGAAGCTCCAAAGTTCATATCTATACGTGATAATTATGAGCTTAGTGAAATTTTCGAATGTATATTATGAATGATGGGGTCTTCTTGATAATTTAATTATTAAACAATATGTCTAACAAATAATATATACTGTCAAATATGGCAGCTAAAAACATGATAGGTTGTATGCAATCTGATGATAAACTAGATGGTTCAAACTATAACGTTTGGCATCTAAAAGTCCAGTTCTACTTAAATAATGATGACATGTTGGACCTCTTGACTTCTTCTATGTCTGCTCCGACAGATAGAGATGATCAAGGCAGGGATGTTACTGCTACGGAGCAATACCAAGAGAACCTAAAGGCATACCAAGCATGGTTCAAACGTGATCGTTCGGCATGCTATACAATGCTATCCTGCATGCAGGACGATCTCCTAGGTAAGTTTAAACGTTTTTCCACTGCCAAGGACATGTGGGCGCAGCTTAAGATTAGGTTCGGGCAGACATATGCTACGAGGTTGTGTACCTTACAGCTGAAATGGATGCAGTATACTATTAACTCTAGTCGTAGTATCTCCGAACACCTTCGAACCATGAGTGCTATGGTTCAAGATCTTAAAGCTGCAGGCCGTGAGGTTTCTGAGGAAGAGCAGGTCTTAAATATGAATAGGGCTCTTCCCAATGATAATGAACATTGAAAGAGTTTTAAAGTAATCATAACACACAGTGAACACATCAAGACCTTCGAGTCAATCTTCAAACACCTTGAAATGGAGGAAGAGGGTATAAAGATATATGCGCCTCTTAGTGTGTCATTCGTTGCCAAAGGATCGGGGCCTAGGTGCAGGAAAACTTACCATGGTAAGACACCTAAGAAAGGCCCCTGTCCTCCTCAGAACTCTCGCTCTAATGATGGCACTGCCAAGAAGCATAAGGCTAAGGGCAACCGAGCTAAGGATATGGCACGTGTGAAGTGCTATAACTGTAGAAAGAAGGGTCATTAAGCTTGGGATTATTCTGAGCCAGCTAAGGTACCTCTTTCCACTAAAACTCCTGAATTATATGTTTGTTCCCATGCATTCGTTGCTAACTCTCTTCCTCAATGGATTGTAGACACGGGGGCAACAAAGCATATAGTTCAGGAGAGGGCTAGATTCGTGGAGTTCCATTGCTAGCCGGTGGGTACACGGACTGTCGTACTGGGGAACGGCAATGAAGAAAATGTCCTTGGAGTAGGAACATACCAGCTCAAACTCCGTGGAGGAAACAAGCTGCTTCTTCATGATGCCCTCTATGCACCTAGGGTGCGATGCTCCTTAGTTTCTTATATTTCTTTAGTAAGATTAGATTTTACTTTTGGTTTTCGTCTAGACAGTTTAGATTTGTTCTATAATGGCAATTTGTTGGGCCAAGCAACTTTGAAAGGAGATTTCATTGTTTTGGATTTGGATGATAACTATAATAATATATCCTCTACTTTTGTTTCATACTTTGACTCCAATTTTAAATCTATTAAGTGGCATGCTAGACTTGGCCATGTGGGCCAAGATAGGACAAATAGGCTAGCTACAGAAGGTCTTCTAGACCGACTCACTAGGGTTAAATTGCCTATGTGTGAGTCATGTCTAGCTGGCAAGGCAATAATGAAGCCTTTTGGTAAGGCCTCGAGAGCATCTAGTCCCTTAGAATTAATCCACTTAGACATATGTGGACTTACGAACTTTAAAGCATGACATGGGGCTATCTACTTCATTACTCTCATAGACAATTATTTACAATATGGGTTTGTGTACCTACTATCTCATCGCTACGAGGCACTCGACGTGTTCAAACACTTCGTAACAGAAGTAGAAACTCAATTGGAGCGTAAGGTTAAGGTCCTTCGAACTGATCAAGGTCGTGAATACCTTTCTAATATGTTCAAGGAGTTCTGTGAGGAAAAAGGTATACGAAGACAGCTAATGATTCCATGCACTCCACAACAGAATGGTATTATGGAACGCAGGAATCGTATATTGCTTGACATGGTCAGGTCAATGATGGCATATGTCACCCTCCCAATTAGTTTTTGGGGAGATGCGCTGCTTACAGCAATTTACTTCCTTAACCATGTGCCAAACAAGAGTGTACCTGCCACACCATATAAGTTATGGTTTGGTAAGAAGACATCCTTGAACCATTTACGCCTATGGGGTTCGACCGGCTATGTGCATAACCCAACCCACAAATATGGAAAATTTGGTCCAAGAGCCACCAAAATGGTATTCATTAGGTATCCCACACAATCTAAAGGATATGTGATGTACAGGAGCACCCAAGTGGTGGCATGACAGAAATGGATTCCCGCAATGTCGATTTTCTCGAGGATGAATTCTCGACCATTAGTGAAGTCAAGAAAGATGTCGAACTATTTAATTTACAGCAAGACACCCAACCATCATTTGGTGAGGAGGAGAATTTGGACCCTAACCAAGTCACCGAAGATGGCATGCCTCCCCTATCCGAAAGAAATGGCGGAGACTTGTCTGTTCAAGAGAATGAGGTTCATCTTCAATATCCTATACATGAGGAAAGTCAACTTGTGAGTGAGGTTCATCGTCAATATCCTATACATGAGGAAAGTCAACCTGTGAGTGAGGTTCAGTCCACATGTTCAGAATCCCGCACCCCAGAGGGGTAGTGGGAGCAACTCTCCACATGCTCAGAGTCCCACACCTCTTAGAAAAAGGGGGAGGGACGCCTCACCCAGACAGACAAACAATAAAGGCCCTAGGATCCAAAGGAATGAGCGTGAAAGAATCTCTCGACGATATTTTCAAATTGAAGAGGAAATATTCCTATGCACTCTCTTGGAAGTTGAGGAGCCTACATTTTATCAAGAGGCAATTGACTCACCAAACCACAAAGAATGGATGGATTCTATGAGGGATGAGATGGACTCGATGGTGAGAAACAAGGTTTAGGAACTTGTTGATCTTCCACCCCAGAGTAAATCTGTTGGAAACAAGCGGGTTTTCAAGATAAAACACTAGGCAGATGGTTCGATCGATAAGTTCAAAGTCTGTTTAGTGGCGAACGGGTTTATACAAATTGAAGGTGTAGACTATGAAGAGACATTTTCTACTGTAGTGAGATTTGTCTCTATTCACCTACTCCTAGCCATGGTTGCCCATTTGGACTTAGAGTCGTTTCAAATGAACGTAAAGACTACTTTCCTCAATGGTAGCCTTGAGGAAAAGATCTATATGGACCAGCCCATTGGCTTTGTATCGAAAGGATAAGAGGACAAGGTGTGTCATCTTAAAAGATCCATATATGGTCTTAAGCAGTCTTCCAGGTCTTTGTAGTTAAGATTCCATGAAGGCATAACTTCATTTGGCTTATCCATGGTTTCGGAGACTACTGTGTGCATGTCAAAAGGTCAACCGGGGAGATTATATTCTCTACCCTATACGTTGATGACATACTACTGGCTGTAAATAATTTGGAGATGATCGAAACCACTAAGAAGTAGTTGTCCTCCGTCTCTGAGATGAAGGACATGGGTGAAGCCAGGTATATCCTAGGCATGGAAATAATAAGGAATCGTCCTAAGAAACTTTTAGGTACGAGACAGGGGGCATATATCAAGAAAGTCTTAGAACGATTCCATATGCATTATTCCAAACCCGTAGACACTCCAGTTAAGAAGGGTTTAACCTTAAGTCTCGACCAATGCCTCAAAAACAAACAAGGAAAAGGAGGCCATGAGCAATGTCCCTTACGCTAGTGCCGTAGGAAGCTTAATGTACACCATGTTATATACACGGTCTGACATTTGTTTTGCGGTTGATTTGGTGAGTCGTTACTAAAGTAACTCAGGACAAGCTCATTCGCAAGCCGTCAAGAGAATCATGTGTTATCTTCGTGGTACAACTGACTTGGTCCTATGTTATCAAGGCGGGGACCTTAAGTTGAGAGGATATTCAGATGCTGATTGGGATGGTGACCCAGATGAGTCTAGGTCAACCTCAGGATATATGTTCACCCTGGGTGGGGGGGCCACATCATGGTGCAGTACGAAGCAAGACTGCATAGCTCTGTGGACCGTGGAGGCAGAGTATGTCTCACGTAGCCTAGCCACGCAAGAGGCAACGTGGCTTAGGAGTTTCCTCCAGGATCTTAACCTCGCCCTTAGAGTTGATGATCCTGTAGAGATGTCATGTGACAATACGGCTGCCATCCAGTTCGCTAAAGATCTGAAATTCCATCAGAAGACCAAGCACATCAAGAGGAGTTATCACTTCGTGCGAGACGCCATAAAGACAAAAGAGGTTGCCATCAAGTATATACCCACTAACAAGATGATCGCTGATCCATTAACTAAGTCAATTCCTAGAGATGCTTTCAAAGCACATTCGTTGAGTCTAGGACTTCGTAGAGTTTAGTTTTTGGATAGAATGTTGTTATGTATGACAGATACGTTCTTCCTGTAATGAGCATTTATGAAATAAAGATTGAAGGTTCTTTTTTTCTAAATGCTTTGTGATTTTTTTGTTAGACATGTTGAAATGTCATATGCTTCTGATTGACCTAGCCACACAGGTAATCTCCCTGACGCTTGAGTAGCGGGCAGGATGAGACAGAATCATATTGGCACTAGGTGTGCAATATCGATTACTCATATTGGAAGTGTATGAATGAGAAATAGTCGCCTCAGTAAGTCTAAGATGAGACTCGAGAGAGTCGAACATGAGACATGATTTCATATTAAAGCTTTAATATTCGAATCTTAAGTGTTAAGATTAGCATTTAGTATCTTATTCTAGTGGCTCAAGTTAGATGTTTGGTGAAAATCTAGACTGGCGATTCGCATGGCATACAGAGTGACGATCCCGAGTAAGTGGGAGCTATGTCATGACACATATCTCATACTGTGTGTGCTTAAAAGACAACCATATATGGAGTGACAATTAACCTCCTTATCTCTTATCACTGTATGACCCTATAGACGATGATCCTTTAACTTAAAGCTGTGGTATGAAGTCAAAACTTGATGTTGCTACTTTAATGTGTTTCTCAAGAACCACGATGTATAAAGTTTAGCAAGAACATGCTAGGAAAGCAATTAAACTAAGATGCAATATCATGAGTGTTTAAGGAAAAATCTATCCATCATCATCAATATCAGCCCGGACGATTATATTGAGTATATAATCATTTGATATATCATGGCATAAGGGATTGAAAATGCCACTGGTGATGTTTATGATGATTTGGGTATCGTATTTCGTAAAAGTGCTATGTTAGTTAAATGATAACCTAATATAGCACTGCTTGTTACTTTTCGGTCGCACGTCCTATTCCCAGTATGAAGTGTGAGGAGTTGTGATTCATGGAGAGCATGTATTTGTAGCCTTCGTGGCCGAGTGCGAGCTGTTGGCCGAGATTATTTAGTTAGGCCTGACAGCCACGAAGTATTGCCTATAGCAACGACCCTATCTACCGCCCATAACCTATAAAAGGAGGTTTGGGGGGTCAGCCATCACACACATGTATAAGACACTAAAATCCCAGACTCTCCTCCCCTCCCCTCACGGCTGTCGTGCCATCAACGCTGGACTTTCGGGTTTAGGACGTGGTCACTCATAAGGCGACTCTGGTAGCCTCCTCTCATCATTAATACGTGGATTATCCCCGACAGTTGTTTCCGTATCCAGATCAATCCTATTTGTCTAACAATGATCAACGCAATTGTAAATAGGATAATGCTATCAAATTGTAAAAAACCACCAAAAAGCAATATAGAAAAAAAAAACAAAACAAATAGCAATATAAAGAAAGCAGCATGTCGTCGAGTCCCTTTCCATCACTCTAGGCTCATTCATGTAGCATGCCTTCCCATTTTTCATTCCATCCATGCTTTGACTGAGACACATGCCTTACCTTCATGCTCAAGTGCTTTCAACCATACTTTCTTATATTCAATTCTTTTCATCCAAATTGTTCCATCCAACTTCTCATAGCTCCTTATAATTTTGTACAGATTTTTACATCTCTTATAACCTCTTACAATCCTTATGACTTCTTACACCTTACTATAATTTCTTACATTTATAGCTACTCTTTATCGCAAAAAAAGAATAGGACCTAAAGATCACTCCAAATTTGTGTGTCACATACACAGGCAATCTTTTGTCATGTTTAGTGCGTTGAGCAAATCTTCAAGATCGTTAACCAATCAAATTAACCATTTTAATTGATCTGTATTATGCCCATATTTGAATAATTTAAGTATTCATTCAATCTTGAATAACTAAGCACTAGTATGAACGAAGAAATCATATTATATTTGATTCATTTTATCAAGAACATTTAAGCACGTGAATCAAATCTTTGTTGGTTCATTTATCGATTGATGTACAGTCAATTTCTAGCTTTAACTAAGCACTAGCCTTGGAAGTCTCTAGACTGGTCCGTCAGAATCCTCTAGGTTAGGATTAGAAATGCTTGGAAGACAGTCCAGAAATTAGGTCAAAAGGAAGGTGCGATTTTGGATAACGCGCTTGAACCCGCGCGGTTTCCGGCCCATCTGTTGGGAGATTTGAGTGCTCGCTTGTTATGACCATAAGTGTCTTGTCAAATTTTCAATTTGAGTGATTTTTATTGGCGTTTGAAAATTTATTAAGTCTAGTTTCTAATGACACCAATTTTATCAATATTCAAATAGCATGGAGAAGGATATAAGTAAAAAAACACATATGTCATTTCTTACATATGTTGGTAATGAATTTATATCCATTCTATTGCTAATCGGATTTGGAGTTACAATATATTATTAAAAAGTTCATCCAATGAGAAGTACAAATATCCATACTCAATAATTTTACACTCCTTGAGATTAGGTGAAAGTGAAGGAAAAAATTACAGCTAAACATTAAACATCATCAATTTAGACCCATTTTTTATTCTTGAATCCAATCAATCCAGTAACCCTTCTCAAGACATCTTTGAATTTGACGGTTTACTTTATAAGGTATCAATATTAAGAGAACTGATCAGACGATTAAACCGTTTAAGGCAGTGGGTCAATAGGTCAACTAGTCGGATCGGTTAGCCCAATTTGCTGTTAACCAGATTTACCGCTAAAGTGGGTTGGATCGGATAAACTTCATTGCTCCTTTCAATATGCCTACATAGAGGGGTGTGTGCACGTGCACATATATATATATATATATACATATATATATATATATACACACACACACACATATACATATATATATACATATATACACACACACACCACACACACACACACACACACACATATATATATATATATTATATATATATATATATATATATATATAACACATATTCATATATACATACATATATATATATATATATATATATATATATATATATATATATATATATATGAAATATATATATATATATATATATATATATATATATTAGGAAGAGGATTTAGGAATTTAGTTTTTTATGGCAAATGCACAGAAGCTACTCGTAAGATGAATATATATCAAGTAAGCTACTACACGACCCAATAAATAATCAGTGCAATGTCGGCCCAATAAAGAATCAGTGCAGTGTTGAAACCTACTCAGGGTAAAGGCAACAATTTAAAATTGCTGAAGTTCAGGATGCTGATGGAGCCGCCATTGTCACATTCGTTCTTTCTTTAATGCATGAAACTGTGAACACGTTAGCATGATGGAGAACTCAGAACAAGATCCTTACACTCATGAAGCTCCCCACTATTCAAGTGCGTGCCGTCAGGCGTCATCCTGTTTTCATGGACGCTGATTCGATTCAAAGTGCTGAATGATCAGTGAAGGCATACCCAAAAAATTTTAAAAAAAAAAAAAAAACACTCGTGCCCACTGGCTCAGAGTGCCGGTTCAAATGGTCAGTTTCCCCAGTTTAATTAAATTTTGACCGGTTCGTGACCAATCTGACCAACGGGTAGCTCAAAGCACATTTTGAAACTCGTAATTCTCAATATCTGAAGTCCTAAAATTTTGTTGGTTTACTTCATGGGGAACCTTTTAT